>PVJS01006603.1:0-59162 GCA_004027185.1 Glis glis
TCCTTCCTTCCTTCCTTCCTTCCTTCCTCCCTCCCTCCCTCCCTCCCTCCCTCCCTCCCTCCCTCTCTCCCTCCCTCCTTCTCTCTCTCTCTCTCTTTCTTTCTTTCTTATGGGGCAGAGTCTTGCTAAGTTGCTGAGAGTCTCGCTAAGTTGCTGAGGCTGGCCTCAAACCTGCCATCCTCCTGTATCAGTCTCCCAAGTACTGGGGTTACACGCATGCACCATCATGCCCAGCTACAGCCCATTCTTAATATATTTTTGAGAAAAGCACTGAACATGAAGGATTTTTTTTTTAAAGTGACACCATGGAAAGACATTTCAGGCAAAGAACTTTAAAAAAGTCTATCACAAATTTTATAGAAATGAGAGAGTGTATCCATGAAATAAGAACAGGATGCTATAAAAGAAGGGATATTACAAAAAAAAAAAAGAACACTGGCAATTAGCCCTGCAAGTATGAGAGCAGAAACAAAACTCTCAAAAGAAGGGCTGGGAGATAAAATTGAAGAAATCTCCCAGAAGGGGGAGCAAAAAAGAAAAAAAGAGATGGAAAAGAGAAAGATTTCAAAACATATGAGGAAACAGCCTAGGTGGTTCACTGTCCAATAATAATAAGAGTTTCAGAAAGAACAAAGGAGAGAATCTCGTTAATGAAATACATCAAGAAAATTTCTGAGAGCTGAAGACCTGCGCTGGGTCGTGTTCAAGAAGGCGAAGCTGATAGGTTAGCAGCTGTGTGGGAGTACACTGGGAGGAGCTTTCACACCTGGGGGTGAACTGGGGACTTAACTAGCAGCAGCAGCAGCAACGCAGGAAGTTAAGAGGACAGAAAACAAGGTCATTTAAGGTCAAGGGGAAGCGGTATGCAGGAAGAGGCGGCTGCTAGTCACAGGGGTGCAGGGCCTGCGTATGAATCTCCCTGAGCTGGGACTCCACAACATGGCGAGCCCGTGGAGATGAGGTTCCATGGGTGGGCGACACTCGTGGGGAGAGCCGGGTGGTAGGTGATAGGAGGAAAAAAATTACATCCACACCTTCCGGGTAGGAAGTCAACAGACACTGCCTAAAAGCAAAGTCAAGAAGTAGCGGTATAAGCCTGACACTCGGAATGGGGACACTGGATACCAAAAGCCATCCGTTAAAAGCTGTGGAAGCTGCTGACTCTGCGGAAGGGAGTGAAGGCGGGAAGATCAAGGGGCTGTTGTACCCCAGGAATGTGCTCCACCACCGAGCCATGCGCATCACCAGACACCGAGTGTGCCGGTGCACACTGTGATCTCAGTACTTGGGAGACCAAGACAGGAGGATCACAGATTTGAGGGCAGTGCATGGTAACTCAGCCAGACCCTGTTTCAAAAATAAATAAATAAATAAAAAAGGCTGGGGGTGTAGCTAAGAGGTTGAATGCCCCTGGGTTCAATCCCCAGTACCAAAATAAATAAGTCAATAAATAAATAAACCAAAAAAATGATGATTATGCTGCTTAGACACATCAGGAAAGTTTGCCTCTGGTTGCCTGGAGTCCATTGTAATGAAGCCCAGCCCAAAGGACAGGTGGCGGTCATCTGGATGTCCAGGATGGTTGAGTGGACATATATAGGGAACAGAGGTTGCCAGCGTGCTTCTCAGTACTGTGGGAAACATATTTCCTGTAGGAAAAGAAATAAACAAACAACCCCCCCCCAAAGACCTGTTCAGAAGACCGGTCAGCTCCTCTTCCTTCAGGGGACAGCCGCACTGCTGCAGCACTCTCTGCATCCTGCACAGGGAGACGGAGCCGGTTTTGGACTTGTCTAGCGCGTGGAGCGCCTTGCTGATGTCTTGGTAGTGGTCCATGATTTTATCCCTGAAAGAGAATGCACTTCAGACTCACCTAAAGCAGGGAGGACCGTTTCTTCACAGCACGTGTCTTGTAATCACGTGAACGCGATGGTGACAACTTGCTTGGTCGCGCAGGAATGAATTGGGAAGATGCTTTGCAGGCTCAACATCCACATTAAAGGTGTCCCAGCAAAAACCATGTCTGTACCATTATCATCTCCTTATTATTATTACCATTAGCAAACCTACATTAGAGAAACTGCAATCGTGCCTTTTTACTAGAATTGGTACTTTGAAAATGGAACCAAGAGCTGGGTGTGGTGGCACACGCCTGTAATGCCAGTACTTGGGAGGATGAGAGAGGAGGATTGCAGGTTCAAGGATAGTCTCAGCAAACCAGTGAGACCCTCAGCAACTTAGTGAGACCCTGTTTCAAAATCAAAAATAAAAAAGGCTGGGGGTGTAGCTCAGAGGTAGAATGTCCCTGGGTTCAATCCCTACTAAGACACATCGGTGCACAGTTCAGTGGGATTTAGTTCATTCACAATGTCATAGTACAACCACCACCTCCGCCACTAGTACCGCAAAGAAAGAAAGAAAGAAAGAAAGAAAGAAAGAAAGAAAGAAAGAAAGAAAATGGAACCAAGAATTTAAAAATGCAGTGACATTAGTGGGCGTGGTGGTGCACACCTGTAATCCCAGTACTTGGGAGGCTGAGACAGCAGGATCACAGTTTTGAGGCCAGCGTCAGCAACTTAGCAAGGCCCTCAGCAACTTACAGAGACCCTGTTTCAAAACAAAAAATAAAATAGGGCAGAAGGCAGAGGTAGAATGCCCTGGGTCTGTCTGTCTGTCTGTCTGTCTGTCTCTCTCTCTCTCTCTCTCACACACACACACACACACACACACACACACATACATACAGATATTTCAGACATGTGAAACAGGCCTTCGCTCTCAATAAATGCTCCTTGGGCACCTCTGCCTGCCGTGTGCTGCTGCAGGCGTTGGGCATGTCCAGGACCCTACAGGCAGCCCCAGAAGAACTTACCTTTCAGTGGGGGCAAGGCCGATACTAACAGAAACCCCAACTGCCTTTCAGGTTAGGCTAGTAGGTAGGAGCAAAAGAGCCAGTCAAGGGAAGTGTGAGCCACTGAAGGGGCAGTGGGTTGATTCTGAGCAGGGGGAGCAGCAGGTCTCTGGGGGATAGTGACACCTGAGTGGAGACTGGGAGGTGAAGGAGTCGGCCGCAGGAAGAGCTTTCCCAAGGCCCTGCGGCAGGAGTGGAGGAGGGCAGTGACTGAGGAGTGTGGACAGGCCCGGGGTCCATCAATGCTGGGGCAGGGGAGTGTCCAGGGGCGCCTCGTTTTTGATCTGCCGCCATTTGTGCGTGTCAACCCACAGAGCTGTCTCTTTCGTGTGCATTTGACCCTTTCAAGGCAACTGACAGACAAGGAACAGGACGGTGCCAGACCCCAGGGCAGGGCGAGGACAAGACCAGGCCTTCCCTGGTGGCCAGGGAGGTAGCGTCCTGCTTGGTTCTCGGCTCCAGGGTCAATTTTCCTGCAGAACATAGTCAAGTCTCCATGATTCTGTTTGTCAGTTCTGGAAAATTCTTCCTGGACTCTAAAACCATTCCTGTGTGTGGAAGTCTTCAGGAATGAGCAGCCGTGCGCTTGGCCGATGGTGGAGCGACTCTAATTCTGTACTTGCAGGTTAGCAGGTCTCTGAGAAGTGCCTGACCGGCTGAGGAAGGTGCTTGTCTGATGGGCTGGTGCTCCATCCCCGCTCCCGGGTTCCTTCTCAGGGAAAAGAATGTGCTATCCATACTAAACACTGAATCTTTCGTGCTAATTGTCTAGCACCTCCGATGGGCATTTGTAAACTGCCTGGATAAAAGAATCCAACAGAAGCCGGGCATGGTGGCGCATGCTTGCAATCCCAGTACTTGGGAGGCGGAGACCGGAGAATCCGGGTTCGCGGTCAGCCTCAGCTACTTAGTGAGGCCCTCCGCAACTTAGTAAGACCCTGTTTCAAAAATAAAGAATAAAAAATAGGGCTGGGGGTGTAGCCTGGAGGTAGAATGCCCCCGGGTTCAATCCCCAGTACCGCCAAAAAAAAAAAAAAAAATCCAACAGAAAAGTCAGGGCCCCAGGAGAGGTCAAATCAATGCCCAGAGTGGGTGGGCAGGGTGGTCGGCGTTTACTTTGGGGCTACCTGGGTGGCCCACCCCTTCCCTTGCTGGTCTCCAGTTGGAAATCGGTCCACGTGACACTGGAGCACTTGGTACCCAGGAGCCGCGCTAAGCATCCGCCAACCTGTACCAACAGCACCGGGGCTGGGGGTTCCCTTACAGGTGTGTGTTGAATTCTGTCCTGTGTCACAGAATGGCTGCTCGTTGTCACCGCTGTCCTAGCCCATGATGAAAGCAAATGAAGGTAGAAAAAAAAATCAAAACACTTTGGGGGAGATACATATTTTTAGAAAACGGAGGCATTCAGCATTTCTTGGATTGGCTTCCAGGCAGTAATTATCTCCTCTCAGAGTAAATATGTGTACCGAGAAATGAGGGTTTGGAGCAGAGATCACAGAACAGTGCCAACCAGGAATGGCACTGCCCACACTGAGCTGCAAGCCGTCCTGGGCTGTCATCCTGGTCCTGGTCTGGAGAGCAAGGCTGGGGAGGGCGCTGTCATGGCCGGTGGCAGGACCACCAGCTCTGCAGGCATGTCACCTGCCACCTCTCCGGCCCAGCGGGCTCTGCTAGGTTAGCTCCTACCCTCTCCGCACGCATTCCAGAATGGCCTGTGTCATGTGGCTCATTCATGATTGCTGTTCTGATTCTCAGTCTTCAACTCAGACTCAGGCAAAACAAACAAAAACCAAAGCAAGGCTTGGAAAATGAATATCAGTCTAAAAAAAATGATTTTTCTTAATCTTCAAACTGTATTTAGTGTGCTCCGAACAAAGTAATTTCCTTAGACTCAAAAGAGGTAGATATAACACTTCGGTTCCTTTAATTCAACATGACTCCCATCTACCAATCTTATCCGAGTTTCAGAATAAATGAAGAGATAAAAAAGGATCCTGGGGACGCTGAATTTCGGGGTCATCTAAAGTCCCATTGACCCTGAAATTGAACAAGAGGCGCCCCTGAAGGGCAAAGTGACTTAAATGATCTTGACTGGCCAACATTGTGGAGAAAACAGAAGTTGGGCATTGTCGTCTTCAGGGAGAGCGCACCGTGGTGGCAGGAGGACCAGGTGGTGTGCTCAGTGACCTGGGCCGAGGGTCTGAAAGCGCCATCCGACGGCTCCAGATCCTCAGCTACAGCCTGCGCTCAGGGAGGAGAAAGCGCATGCACGAGAGCCCAGAAGTTTCTTCCAGGGAGCCCCATTACTCACGAGTGGCAAGGAGTGGGTAATGAGGCCAAGCCTGTCTGGGGAAGATAAATTCTACTTTTTCATCGGTTCCGTGGCATCTTTGATTTATACCGAGCTTGCGCATATTTCACGTTGAATTTCACAGACTCAATTCCCTGCCTTCAGGCTCCATGACTCAGTAACTCACACATCATTTGGGGACGTGCGCCAACCGCTTTGCTCTTAAACCCCACTTAATTATTATTTCTCATCCCTGTCTCCTTGGCGTTATTTCCTTCGGGGATTCTTCAGCAGCAACTTATTCATTCATTCATTCATTCATTCAGGTGCTATGGGAGGTGCTGGGGACAGAGAGCTGAGTCCTGCCGTTTGAGATGACAGGCAGGGGATGGACACATACACAGGTAAGAACAAGATGGAACGGAACCGCAAGAACAGGGAGTGTGGATGGGTGACCACTAGGGATTGGGACTGATTTCCATGTGAAAAAAAAATCTGTCTCATTGCTTTGTGGTCATATCATGCACAGTACAATTTTTTTCCTACATTATAAATCTTAAAAACATGATATGAGTAACTAGTTTTATTATGATTATTGTTGTTGTTGTTGTTATTGTGGTACTGGGATTGAAGCCAGGAGTATTCTACCTCTGAGCTACACCCCTGTTCTTTTTGCTTTTTATTTTGAAACAAGGTCTCACTAGGTACCTGAGGGCCTCACTAAGTTGCTGAGGCTGGCCTTGAACCTGCAATCCTCCTGTCTCAGCCTCCCAAGTACTGGGATGACAGGTGTGCACCACCATGCCCGGCTTACTTTATAGCTTTTTGACTTAGTACCAATTTCTAGACTCTACAGCAGTGAGCGAGGTCTAACAATTCCACAATTACTTTGCCAGCACATGCTGGAAGGTAGCATTTGAAAGCAACTTTTGCCATGAGGGTAAACAAAAAGACAAGAGTGCGCGTCCAGACGTGGCCCCCGACACATGCAGACCCACCTGGCTGGCACGGCCCTCTGGGTGCTCTGCTTGCTCTGCTGCAGCTCCTGGATCTCCTCCTGGATCTGCTGGGGCTTCGTGAAGTGGCCCAGGAAGTTGAAGTAATCCTCTGCGTAGGGCCGGTGGACCGTTGGTGAATAGCTAATGCCCAATTTCTGTACAAACTCTTGGTAAGTAATGTGCCCTCTTCCCTCGGTGTCATACCTTAAGAAAAGAGAAGGAAAGAAAATCTCTCGTCAGTAGCCACCAAGGAGTCTTGGTGCTCAGGACTCCGAGACATCTGCCCTGCTGGGGAGGAGTCCTGCTTCTGCCGCCTCCCGCGGCACAGCGAACCTGCAGAGGGCTTGGCCCAGGCCTGCGCTGAACCTGCTTTTACCAGGTGACGTGCGGGCCCGTCCAAGTTGGAAACCCATTGCTCTAACAACAGAACGATCGCCTCATACATGACCAGCCCCGAGAGAACGCGACCCAAGTCACGCACCCGTCATGCCGGCGGGGACACGGTTCTGACTCTAGAGTTAAAACCTACCCTTTCCCTGCATGCGCTAGCTGTTAAAAGTTTTACTGCGCACTTCCAGCAGAAGGAAACTCTGCTGAGACTTAGAAGAAAATCCTTCAAAAAGCCTGTTCTGTCTTAAAACTTGAACAAGTGAATGCCACTTGATGCGGGATGGCGAAAGTCCCCGCTTTCTCCTTGAAGACATGCCAATTACGCACAGCCAACAAGGGAGGCCAGAGGGAAAACAAGATAAGGAATTGCTGTGTGCCTTTTATGTCATTTCCTATTATCGAGATTTTGCTGAATTATAATTCATTAAAGAGGCATAATGGAGAGGTTTTATCTCCCAATGTTATTCAAATAGAAAAGAATTACTTCAATAAAAAAAATTTAAGGCAAATTGCCAATTTTCTGTAAAGAAAAAAAAAGCATTTATTTTTACAGAAAGATCTTGGTCCTCATCTAATTGATAAAAATAGCGCCGGCAGGGGTGGTTTCTTTCCCCAGATAAATGCAGAGCCACAAGGAAGAGGACTTTACGTTTCTGCAACCCGCGAGCCTCGCCCTCCCGTCAGGACTCTGCGTGGTGCGTGTCTGGTCTGAACGCGCATGTGGCTCGATCCTGTGTGGCGTAGCTCTCCTCTGTCCACTAACTGCTGGGCTCCTGGGGACAGCAGCAGCAGAAACCCACCGTCCCCTGGGCATACTGCGCCCTAACAATGGAGAGAGGTATCGACTTTCCTAGCTCTCATCTGGAGTGGTGGAGTGGCGGGTGGGAAAGGAGGAGTAAGAAGCTTGGGGACCAGCGGAGGTTGGTGATGCACTCCTGTTAGAGGATTGCAGATTTGAGGCCAGCATGTGGTAACTTAGGGAGAGCCTGCTTGTAATCCCTGCACTTGGGAGACTGAGACAGGAGGATCGCAAGTTCAAAGCCAGTCTCAGCAACTTAGTGAGGCTCTCAGCAACGCAGGAAAACCCTATTTCCAAATAAAAAATAAAATAGGTCTGGGGGTATTGCCTGGAGGCAGAAGGCCCCTGGGTTCCATCCATAGTACCACAAAATAAAAGAAAACCACAGTAGTGCTGGGGATGTAGCTCAGAGGTAGAACACCCCTGGGTTCAACTCTCTGTACCACAAAAATAAAAAAAAAGCTTAGGGACCTGCCACAGACTCTTGTGTGCGGACGTGCAGTGGATGCTGGGAGCCTGCCCCAGGTGCACATGGGAGCTGCACCCCTCTGCCCTCCTTGTCCTTCTGTGCCCTGCAGATCTGTGGCTCCCTCTGTCCTGCGTCTACATGCCTGGTCCTGCAGTCTAAGGCGGACTCCACCTTCCTCTGTGTTGGAGGCAGCGCGGAGCGGGAGCTCCGGGACAAGCAGCAGCCTGTGGGCTCAGAGACCCTGTGAGGCTGGACCACTCTGGGCTCCGTCCTCACTGGAGCACTGTGGGCAGAGTCACGGTCTCAGGACAGTGCCCCGCATGCACGCCGGTGGCTGTTGCTATCATTTATGAAAAGTCCTCCAGACCCTTCCAGGTATCTGTGATCAGGACACACTTCACCTTGCAACCCAGAAAAGGACCATTCCCCCTTTATTCAGTGAGCTTTGCTTTTAGAACAAAGCAAAGCAACACACCCACAAAAGGAGGCCTGCAGGTGTCACTGCCGCTGGGACAGGAGAGTGGTGACGTCCCGGCAGTGGCAGCGTTGTGAAGGGTAGTGACGTCAGCAAAGAGCCTTCCCACTGTGGTGATGAGATGGCTGCAGGGACACCCTCTAACAAAGCTCCCAGGGTTTGGGAGACTGAGACAGGAGGATTGCAGGTTCAAGGCCAACCTTAGCAACTTAGAGAGACCCTGTTTCAAAATAAAACATAAAAAGGGTTGGGGGTGTAGCTCAGAGATAGAACGCCTCTGGGTTTGATCCCCAGTGCCAGGAAAAAAAACTCCCAGGGGTTCCCCATCTCTGCAGAAGGGTCCTCCACAGAAGGGCCCATGGCCCACCCTCTGACAGACAACCAGGTAACAGTGTACCTTTTCCAGAAATGTCTCTCTCCTCCTGGGTCTACAGTACCATGATTCTGGCCTCCCCAAGCTGGTGAGGATGGATGGATTAGCACACACGGGGACCTGGACGAGGATCTGACACACCATGAGTATGTGTTGGTGTTTGTTTGTTTTGTGGTACTGGGGATTGAACCCAGGGACATTCTACATCTGAGCTACACCCCCAGCCTTTTTATTTTTCTTCTAATTTTGAAACAGGGTCTCACTGAGCTGCTGAGGGTCTTGCTAAGTTGCCGAGTCTGGCCTAAAACCTGTGCTCCTCCTGTCTCAGCCTCCCAAGTACTGGGATTACAGGTGTGCACCACCGTGCCCGACTCAATGTGTCAGCGTCTGCTGTCGCTATTTGCAAGCCAAGGGCTCCACCACATCCTGCCTGGTTCTATTTCCTAAGTGCGCATCTATCTCCCTGCTAGACCGCACGTTTCCTGAGCGGCCACTACGGCTTTTCTGTCTTTACCCGCTCGCTCACAGGGCCAGCAGCCCACCTTGCACAGCCACACTCCTCCTGCCTGTGGAGCCGACCCGAGGCAGCGCGCTTCCGGGGAGGGCCTGCTCTCCCACAGCGGGATGCGTGGGAGTACCTACAGCCCGCTCTAAATCATGACACTTGAACTGAATGAAAAGGCACTTCTTAATTACTTCATTAATAAAGATCATAAACAGTCCCTTCCCATCGCGGAGGAGCGGAAGACCAGATTGCACAGCGGCAACTAAAATATTGTTATGAATGCGAATAATAAGAGAGTTAATTCAGCTTACATAACCTCACCCTGCATTATATAATCCTCCGTGTGCCATTACAAAAAAATTGACGTGCCTATAAAGGTTGAATTTTAAACTGGCTCAGCAACAGATGTGCCGGGAAGAATGTGCACATAAACAGAGGCCCATAAAAACTCGCATTTGCATACAGCAGTGGCTATTAATTTATGATCTAATCAGATGACTGGGCGCGTTCCTTGTGCACACCGCAAGTCAGTTACACACGGAATTTGGGTATGGTCACACGATTGTTCTGTTTTGCTGAGAAAGTCTTGGTCCTTTGGGCTCTATGTAGTCTCTTGATTCTTTTTTTTTTTTTTTTTTGCGGTACTGGGGATTGAACCCAGGGGCATTCTACCTCTGAGCTACACCCCCAGCCCTATTTTATTATTTTGAAACAGGGTCTCATTAAGTTGCGGAGGGCCTCACAAGTTGCTGAGGCTGGCCGCAAACCTGCAATCCTCCTGTCTCAGCCTCCCAAGTACTGGGATTACAAGCGTGCGCCACCACGCCCGGCTAGGCTCTTGATTCTTACATCGATTTCTGAGTACCTATGAATACCACCATCCCATAGATGAAGAACACAACCAGGGAGCAAGGGATAAGCCCTGTGGATGACCTGGGTTATGCCACAGAGGTGACATGGTGCCTTGTGTAGCTGGGACAGAAGGACTTCTCCCAGGGACCGTGGGGAAGGGTGGCTGGGTGGCTCAAATAGCTGCTTTTCAGATGCAGTTGGCCATGCCCAATGGGCACATCCAGCAAGCTCCGATGGGCTCACAGAGGGCCAGACTCCATGTTCTGCAGTCTCCATTCAGGGCCAAAATCCTGCCTCTGTTCTCTCCACAAGTGGCCGGTCTAGCCTGTGACAGAGCCAGGCCAGGCATGGGAAACCCGCTCCTTCAGAGACGGCCGTCTACAGTTCTCCATATCCTGGACCTCCGAGGCGTGCTGAGCTAGGAGCCCACCTGGCCGGCACACGTCCAGGGTGAACCTCCTTCAGACGCGGCGCTTGCACCTCAGCCCCTGTGGTCACGCCCCATCTCGTCTTCTCTTTTACCACCCCAAGAGGCCGTTCATTCCACCTTCCCCGACCTTTCCATCTCAAGCCTCGGCCAGTCCAGGTATCCGCCATCCAG
The DNA here is from genome assembly GCA_004027185.1 of Glis glis. Taxonomy (NCBI): domain Eukaryota; kingdom Metazoa; phylum Chordata; class Mammalia; order Rodentia; family Gliridae; genus Glis; species Glis glis. The sequence goes on from PVJS01006603.1 coordinate 10,667, forward strand.
GTATCTGTGGGCACTCTAGGCGGCGCCATGGCTGAACCAATGGGGATACCCTCACTTCCCATTAACTAAAAACCCAAAGTCCTTTCTGTGAAGCTGCTGCGTGTGACAAAGGTACTTTTCCATGGGGTCTTCTATTCCAACGCATTTGAATACTGATACACGGTACTCTTACTCTAAAATACGGATATTTCACATGTGAACGCTGACGCGGCCAGCCGACCACACCGAGAGCTGGCATCAACCGAGAGTGACGGTCTCTCAACTCCCGGCCAGGTTCACACACCGACGCCTACACTCACGTTCCTGATGTCGCTGCCTTCCTGCTGTGGCTTCTCTTCCTTGCATTTCTGTAACATGCTTCCTCCATAGGTTCCCCGCAAAGCTGGTTTTAGATCCAAAATAGTTGAATCTTGCATGAGACAAGGCTACGGAAAGCGTTCAGAACTCGAGCGCCGCCCTTAGCTAAGGGAGACATCGGGCCGGCCAGCTGCCCGCTCTCAGGGCGCCTCTGCCTGGCGGCCCCTGCCCACCAAGCTGCGGTCTCAGGCCCTTGTCCTCTCTACACCTCTGCTCACGGGACACCCCTACCCCACCCCGGTGACTATAGATTCAGAATCCACTCAGGGGTCCTGCCACCTGCAGCTCCTCCTCCGACACCCCATGCCCAGCGCTGCTGTCACCGTGCGCCTACAGTCATCCTGCTATGAACACTCTGAGGGCGGGGGCCGCGTTTCATCTCTGGGACCCCAGAATCTAGCACAGGGCCCAGCACAGAGAAAGTTCCAACACGTGACGGCTTAGGGGTTGTTGTACAGAATGAGTGGACGTGCTTCCGCTCAGTCCTTTGTCCCTAGTCATCTCTCCAGTCCAACCACACGTGTTGCTCCTCAAATCTCAGGTCCCGGCTCCTGCCCGGCTTCAGTGAGCACGTTCCCTCCTGCCCCTTTGCCCCGCTCTGAGCCAGCCTCACCTAACAGCCGGCGCTCCCTGTTCTGCGGCCCCTGGGCAGCTGGCGGGGCCGTGACGAGCCCGGGGCAATGGGCAGAAGCGTGGTGCTTCGGGGCTGGAGCCCCTGAAAGCCCATGTGTGATCCTCCAGCTCTGCGGCCCCCAGAGAGGGTAAGGCCACCCCCAAACCACTGCTTGGGAGGGGCTTGTGCACGAGAGCCACTAGATACACAACTGACTTCGGGTGAATAATAAATAAAATACGGATAAACCAGTGCTAAACCACTGAGATTTGGGGGTTAATTTATTAATGTACTTCCGTAGCACAAGCCAGGCCCTCCAGAGGAGTCTGAGCTTTGAAAGTGCACTCCTCAGCTTCACAAGGGCCGAGGGAGAGTAGGTGTCGATGTCCTGCATGTTTCTAATACTCGAAGTCATAGAACGCTGTTTTCCTCTTCACCGTGCCTGCTCAGCTCTGGGTCTTCCTGTCTGACAATTGACTTGGACTTGCCCAGACTCCCTGTGCCAACAGGGGGTGGCCCCCCGACTTTCCCAGGCCCCAGCTCCTCAGGAACACCGGGGCGTGGGTGCTTCCCTCACACCGGGAGGCAGCCCCGGGGAGAATGCTGCGGTTTCGGGACCAGCCTGCATCCCTGCTGTTGTTAGGGCAACTGGAGGAGGCTCCTGGTACCTTGACAACCCGCGCGGCCAGCAGGGCCTTCCTTGGCTTGCAGCGCCTCCTGCTTTGGAAATAAGAGTCGGTCCTTCTCAGCAAACACTCAGCTGCCAGGAGCGAGGGGAGGGTGAAGAGGATGAGCCGATGTCACAAGGACGTGTAGGAAAAAGCAGCACAAACACACCATGTACCTGCTCCTCATCTCCACGAGCGCGTCAGGGCTGATGAGCTGCTGCCGTCTTTTCTCTTCCCTTGTCCTTTTCTGGATTTTCCTGAGTCTTCTAGAACTCAGTGTGCATTTGTATTACAACCACAACACTTTTTTGAATTTGTATTTTCATTTCTTCTCATATTTATGCTTACAGATTCCAGTTACTCCATACACACGGAGCTGTCCAGTGCCTACGGTCGACCCATCTGAGGGACGGCCGAGCCCTGTGGGTGCTCTGGGACAGGGTGCGGGAGCCAGCCCCCAGCAGGGCCCTGAGCTGTGGGCTGCTCGGCCACTCGGGAGCATCCTAGTCTCTGCTATGTGTGTCAGACCGCACCAGGAACACCCAGTCTCCTCCTCCCCCAGCCTCTTTCTGGGGTGCTGAAGGCTGACTGTCGCCTCCTGAATCTCTTGCCAGTCCTCCCTCCTTTCCTCCCTCTCTCCCTCTGTCCTCCGAGCACCAGCCAGCAAAGCCCACGGCCTCCTGCTTGGACCGCTGAGCCAGCCCTCACTCACCTCTGAGCCTCCAGACTGGTCCCCTGCCATTCACCCTCCTCCCCATAGCCAGGCGATCTTTCTGGAATGCTGTCCTGCCTAGGTTGTTTTCCTCCTAACCTCCGGCCCTCAGGAGCAGGTCCCCCCTTCCCACGCCTCCTCTTCGCTGGCCTAGCCACACAGGTCACCCAGCAGCAGCGGTCTCCAGATGTGACGCCCTCTTTCGCTCTTTAGGGGGACATTTGCCTGGTGGCTCTTCACCTGCGCTCATCCTTCTCCATGTCCTCTTTGCTACCACCCAGCTGCTCCAGGAGGGCGGCCCGGTGGGGCAGCGGGAGGAAGGCAGAGCCATGCTGCCTCCTCCGGTGGGGACAGTGGGCGTGGCTCCTGCTCGGCACAGGGCTGAGATTCCACAGTGTCAGCGGCACCTGGTGGGGCTGGGACGTGGGCTCCAGCCAGGGTGATCTCCCAGAGAGCCCTGCTGCCGGGGCTCCGGCGCCCAGGTGGGGAGCAGCTTGGATCTCTGGGCAGCACCTCCCTCCTCTGCTGCCCCACCAGCCTGAAGCAGCCTCCTGGTCCCCAAGGAACGCCATGTCCCCCCACAGACCCCAACCCTTCCAGCACCTTGTCCTCGTTCACCGCAGGGAGTCCTACTTTCTTTTCCCACTGGACAAGGAGGACTAAGCTCCTGGGCTTGCCTTCCTCTGCCCTGAGCACACTCCTCTGTCCTCCTTGGGGGTAATTTACATGTGGCAGACGCCATCGTGAGTGTCCCCTTTCTCTGTCCCTTTTTCTTCTTGGACACACATGTAGACCAGTGTGGCTACGTGAATGGGTTCTGGCCAACAAAAGGGGGGCAGAGTGATGGCCGCGTTTTCAGTCCTGGTCCCCACCGAGCTGGCCACGTGATCCTCTGTGCTCTCTCCCCTTCTCTGCAGACTGGACTCACAAGGTCCAGGGATGCTGAGACACTTGGCTCCCGAACGATCCTGCAAGGTCGAGCGCTACCACCCACCCCTGTCCCCATGACATCAGAGACACCAGACTGGGGGAGCCACTGAGATGTCAGCCTTGGGAGCCTGCCCTGGCCAGCACACCACGCTGACTCCTCGGCTTAAAAGTTGCCTTAAAATGTTCAGGTTTAGCCGGGCGTGGTGGCGCACGCTTGTAATCCCAGTACTTGGGAGGCTGAGACCGGCGAATCCGGGTTCTCGGCCAGCCTCAGCTACTTAGTGAGGCCTCCGCAACTCAGTGAAACGCTGTTTCAAAATAAAGAATAAAAAATAGGGCTGGGGATGTAGCTCGGAGGTAGAATGTCCCTGGGTTCAACCCCCAGTACCGCAAAAAAATAAAATAAAAAATAAATAAAATGTTCAGGTTTACAAGATGCAAAGAGCAATGGAGATAGATGGCGGGGACAGTCGCACAGCATTACAAATGCATTCACTACCACTGAACCATACGCTTAAAATGGTTAAGATGATAGGTTCTATGTTATGTGTATTTTAGCACAAAACAAACTGGGGAAAGAGTGCCCCAGTTTTGTTAGCCTGACAGCAGCTAACAAAATCCCAAGCCGACACAAATATAATCTGACTTTTGAAAAGTAGATACAGCACAAAATACTTCTTAGGAAGTAGTTCATCTAGTGAAATACAGTGGAAATCATAGGTGCAGTAATTTGCTGCTTTACTGAGCTGAGAGAGGATGGACATCAAGAACGTGGGCAGGAACCTCAGGGCCGGATTTGCTGAGTGAAAGGGGCAGCCTCAGGACCTGCAACGGGGCTTCCCGCAGCCAGGGGAGAGGATGGAGCAAGGACGGCCCCAAGAACTGGGCTTTTCTACGGCTCCCACATTTATTTCTCTAGCACCGCTTGTACCTCTCCACTTCTTAACAAATTGATTTGTCATGTTAAGAAAAAAGAAGTGCAAAGAACTTAGCTCACAAACCCAGCTCAGCGCTGCTCACCCCCCAGGACTGCATGGATACCCTCGGGATACTCGACACGTCTCCAAGCATCTCTCTTCTCGAGGCATGGGGAAGTATTCAGGGGCTATGCTCTGTGTCTCGGCTTCCCACCCAGCATGGATCCACCCAGCCATGTGTTTAATACGCGTTTGCTGAATGAACAAATGAGGAGAGGGGCGGTTACTGCGTGCGAGGCACCGTGCTGGCACCTCACACGTGTGACCTAGCCCAGCCTCACAGCATCCCCTGGTGATAGCGAGGACCAGTCCTGTTCTGCAGATGAGGAGAGCGAGGCACAGAGTAGTCAAGTAATTTGACACAGGCCACACAGCTGGACGCAGGGCAAGAATCAGGCCCACGGGCCTGGCTGTAGAGCTGTCGTTCTTAAGCACCTAGCATCTGTGGTCAACCAGACAACAGGGGACAAAATTCTGACCATGAGTAGTTTTCAACACAGGGCAAAAATCTGTACATTTCACAATAATGTTCTCAAGTATGTAAAAAGACTCCAGCCGAATGTCACAATGTCTACCTCCAATCCATGCCCAACCAATCCATCCCCTGAATATTTACCTGCCTCGCCTCCTGACCGCAGCTATGCCCGGCACGACCACAGGGAGTTTCATGTTCCCCAGTGCCTGGTTAATAACGCCCGGAAACAACGGCCCTGGTGGGAGGGGACTGACCCTTCCCTTCTGCTCCTGGGAGTCCCATGCCACTGCTGGTAGAACACACCCGCTGCCCGGGTCAGTCTCCCAACTCAAGATGTCCTAGCCTTCATCTTGAGCCCTTGAAATTCTGTTTCCAGGTCACCTCTGCCATGACCACTGCCCGGACCTCCAGGGCCCCAGCACACCTGCCTTTTTTTTTTGGTACTGGGGATTGAACCCAGTAGATTGAACCCATTCTATCTCTGAGCTACATCCCGGGCCCTTATTTATTTATCTATTTATTTTGTTATTGTTGTTTGGGGTTTGAAACAGGGCCTGGCTAGGTTGCTGTGAGTCTTGATAAATTACTGAGGTCTCTACCTATGATCCTCTTGTCTCAACCTCCCAAGTACTGGGATTACAGATGTGTGCCACCATGCCTGGCTGGCATGCCTGCCTTTAATTCCCACCACTTGACCATCCTCTGCCGGGGCCTTCAGCATGGTCAGCGCTGTGCTCTGGTGATTGGAGTAACTGCTTTCTGTGCCCTGACAGCTCTCTGAGCACAGGAACCAACTGTGAATCGTCTAGAAGGGTCTGTGGAATGGGAGAGCCGTGTATCTTCCCACTGCATGAAGATCATTTTATTACTCTATTGCAATTACATATTTAATCTGCTGAGAAAGAAGATGGATAGGGAGTCTAAATTGGCCCAGTGTTGGAACTGATCTTTAACAAATAGGGATTTTGTGAGAACTTCAAGTTGCTTTTCTAAATTAGACACAAACAACCCACCTAGTTTTAAACTCAGCCAACATTTCAACCTTCATTTGAGCAGATGAAAAGTTAAAAAATGACACGAATTGTTTGGTGAGCTGGCCCCCTGAGTGGACACGCAATCTTGGAGCACCATCCTGAGGGAACGCGAGTGGCAACTGAGATATAATGAGGAAGGAAGCAATTCAAAGATGAAGCTCAGAAACACACCGCATTGTTAGCACGCCTGGTAACTCAGATGTCTACACTGGGAATATCTTAACTGGGGGCCTGATTCAAAAACAGGTAAATCTAAAATGTATTTTGAAAAATGGCACTTACATTAGATCCTATTTTCGGGTTAAGAGACCCTTGGGAAACCACTCCAAGTTACCCAAGGTTTGGTTATTTTCTTCCAACAAATTCCTTATTTCTAAAACAATTGTGCAGCATTGATTCCCATCTTCAGGCAATGGGGAAGCCCCTTTCTTCCCCCTTACCCACTGCTTATCTGTCTGCTGAGTGAGTGGGATTAGGGTCTTTGCAGAGCGACTTATTTTTCTAAAACAGAGAAAGAATGGGCTGGGACTCCCGGGCTCCTGGACCTGCAAGCTTCCCAGGCCAACTGTTGCTGGTGAGAGGTTAACCCATTTCTCCTTGTTCCTGAAGACCAGCCTGTCCTCCACAGCTGCTATCTTTGGGGACTGGGAAATAAGGACACAGGACACAGGACCCATGCAACCAAAAGAAAGCCCTTCCCAGCCCACATTCTCCTGAAGAAGCTATGAAGGGTTTGCACAGAATTTGTTGTAGCAATTGATCCAAGACTGTCAGCAGGGCACAGGCCAGTCGTCAGGTACCGCTTACCTTTGCCAAAGCTTTTCAAATTCTCTCGGTGTGAGGGGAATATCAAAACCATAGAGAGCATTCTTTATATCCCTTCGCCGAAGAATGCCATTGCCCTCATTATCGGTTTCTATAAAATTCTACAATAGAAAAAGATGGTGTTTAGTAACATGAAATGTGTTCATGACGACAAAGGATTTTTCAATAGTCACTATCTGGAGTAATCTAACGTTATTTCTCTTCCCACCCACCTGCCTAATTACCCTTTAATCTAAGGTTCAGATATCCTTATCGATCCTGGAAAGAAGGCGATGAGCAAAATAGGAACAAGGCTTATGGACTCGATGGGGGCTATTTCTGGGTAAATGAGAGGTCTCTGTTGCATGACCTGGAATTTTGCTCCAGCCAACAGTTTGGGTCCATAGACAATTAGAAATAAGGGTCAACCAGACCCTGGGAAATGAGATTGAAGGTTATCATCTCGATAATGCAGTGGATTTGGTCCCTTGGCTGAGAGAGGGGAAATGAAGGACCTTAGATACCAGCTAGTGTGACAACATGATATGGTACCAGAGGTAGAACGGGTATCTGGGGACATGTCAGGCATTGAGGAGGATCACAGACTCAACAGCAGCTAACACACATGGTGCTCAGCACTGTCTTAAACTGTTTCCAAGTATTCACTCATTCATCCTCACACCAACAAAACAGGGCAGATACAATGGGTATAAAATCATCTGCAAATATATACCTAGTGGTGAACGAAGGAAACTTTCCCCTTCAGTTCAGAAACAAGACAAGAACATCTCTGTTGCCCTCAATTCGACATTGTGCTGGGGGCTCGGCCAGTTCAGTTAGGCAAGAAAAAGGAATAAAAGGTATAACCATAGGACAGGAAGAAATACAACTGCCACTATTCACAGGTGGCATGACTGAATATACTGAAATACAAAGAATCCACAAACAAATTGTATAAGAGATGAATTCAGCAAGAAGGGCTGGATCGTACATTGAGCGGCAAAATCAATCACATGTTTATATATCAGACACAGAAAATGAAAATTTTAAAAGATAACATAATAGTACTAAACATAGAAAGCCCTAGGAATAAAGCTGCAAATTATATGTAAGCCCCTATATAGGCAAGTCTAAAACTTTACTGAAAGATATTACAGTTCAAAATAAGTAGAGATATACTATGTTCATGAATTAGAACACTCAAATAGTAAAGATGCCACTTTTCTCCAAATATCCCAATAGGCTTTTTAAAAATGGAATCTGACAAACTGATTTAAAAATGAATTGGAGGTAGTTGCCTACCAGCCAATTAAGATGAATCAATAAAGCCGGGCGTGGTGGCGCTCGCTTGTAATCCCAGCACTTTGGGAGGCAGAGACCGGAGGATGCGGGTTCGCGGCCAGCCTCAGCTCTCTCTCTCTCTCTCGCTCTCTCTCTCCGTCTCTCTCTCTCTCTCTCTCTCTCTCTACCTAGTGAGGCCCTCCACAACTTCGTGAGACCTGGTTTCAAAATAAAGTATAAAAAAATAGGGCCGGGGGTGTAGAGCGGAGGTAGAACGCCCCTGGGGTCAGTCCCTGATACTGCAAGATGCATCAATAAGTTATAGAAACTACAAAGATGAGGAACAGGTCCTGGGACAGACAAATTGGCCAATGGGACAGAATGAGGCACCCAGAGACACCTGTGGGTTGTGGTGTAGGTTAGTGGTGATACCGTGAATCAGCGGGAGAAGGAGACTTTACAATAAAATTTGAGGATGCCTGGGTGTCCACACAGAAGAAATGACATTGGGTCCTTGCCTCACATATGAACGTCTAGTTCAGACTTCAAGACCTGAGTGTGAAAGTTGAAACTGTTAAGCTCCTAGAAGAGAATGTGAGAGAGCATCTTCATGACCTCAGGGTGGGACAGGATCTCTTAAACAAAACCTAAGGAGAAATTGTAATTTCCTTTTTGTTACCTAACCAGTTCAGGCTGAGCCCCAGCACAATGTTAAGTTTGACTGCATTAAAGTATATTTATCAAAAGACACCAGATAAAAAGGGCAAAATCATAGGACACCAACTGGGAGAAGATATTTGCATCACATATCATTTACAAAAGAGTAATATCTAGGGCTGGGGATGTGGCTCAGTAATAGAGCATTTGCCTAGCATGCACAAGGCCCTGGGTTCAATCCCCAACACCACACACACACACACATACACACACATACACACAATAGTATCCAGACCACAGTAAGAGTTCCTTTTGGACAACAAGAAAAATCCAAAGAACTCAGTATAAAGACTATAAAAAGTGTCAAGCAAGCACTTCACAAAAAGAAAACCTAACGAATTAACAAATTAAAAGATGCTCCATCTCATTAATAACCAATAAAATGTTAATGAAAAATGCAATGAGATACTATTACACATCCACTAGAGTGGAAAAATTAAGACTGAGAATATCAAGTGATACAATGACAAGACTGAGTCTTTCTGACAGAGCCTTATGGTCCGCAAAGCCAGACACATTTACTACCTGGTTCCTTACAGAGAAGTGTGCTGACTCCTGGTCTAAGATATCGACTATATTCTTCTCCTACATCTGGATGGTGGTTACATGTGACTACTTTAAATTTGCATACATTTTATATGCTCTATAGCACAGTCACAATTTTAAAAACAATTAAGCTTCAAAAAATTAATTTAAGAGGGTTTCAAAGTCCCTTTAAAAACACATAACAAGCCTGGAATGTAAAATCTTGGAAGTCAATATTAAGTCCCAACAACTTCTAAATATCTGAATAAATTGAAAAATCAATAACTCTTCTTAGATTTATGAAAGAAGTGAGGTGACAGGGAAAACCACTGCCTCTCAAATTGGAGAAACAGACAGGTGAATACAGAGAATCACAACTTACTGGAGCAGGCATCATGAGCAGAAACTTCCATGGGGACTGGGAAGATAGAAGCAAAAAGAATACCTCCTAACTCATTCTAAGAGACCAGCACTACACTAATGCCAAAACCAGACAAGACAGTACAAATACAGAAAAACACACACTAATATTTCTCATAAGTATAGGTGTAAAAATCCTCAACAAATATTCTAAATATTGTTGAATTCAACAAGATATAAGAAGTATTATACAGCTTGACCAAGTGGGATTTATCCCAGGTGTACAAGGCTAATTTAACATTTAAAAATCTATTGTGTGAGTCAGCTTTTTGTCACTGTAGCCAAAATACCTGACAAGAACAACTTAGAGAAGGAAAGATTTATTTTGGCTTATGGTTTCAGAGGTTCAGTTCCTGGTCAGCCAGCTCCATTGCTCTGGGCCTGAGGTGAAGCAGAACATCATGGTGAAAGGGTATGGCAGAGGAGAGCTGCTCAGCTCATGGCAGCTAGGAAGCCGACAGAGAGAGGAGCTGGGGAGATGACAAACCTTCCCAGGGAACACCCCCAGTGACCTACTTCCTCTAAGTAGGTCCCACCTCCCAGTAGTCCATTCAGCTATCAATGGATTAATGGATTTAGTGGATTAATTTAATACACTTAATGGATTAGACTACTGATAAGATCAGAGTCCTCATGATCCAGTCATTGACTGAAAGCTCCACCTCTGAGCCTTGTGCATCGGGGACCCAGTTTTCCACACAGATCTGAACCATAACATCCACCATTGTAATTCCCCATGTCAGCCGAGAAAGGAAGAAAAAGCGCACGGTCATATCAACAGATGCAGAAAATGCATTTGACAAAATACAACACCCATCCATGACAACAACTCCCAGTAAACTAGGAATAGAAGGGAACTTCCTTACCTTGTATCTACAAAAATCCTATAGCTAACATCTTACCTAATGACAAGAAACCAGGAGCTTTCCCACTAAGATCGGGAACAAGGTGAGGGTGCTCTCTCTCACCACTGCTTCTCAACAATGTACTGGAAATCCTGGCTAATACAGTAAGACAATTCAAGGAAAGTAAAGGGATACAGAATGGGAAGGAAGAAATAAAACTGTCTTTTGTCATGGATGACATGATTGTTTATGTAGAAAATACAAAAGAAGTGACAAAAAACCTCCTTGGAACTAATAAGCAATTACACTAATGTTGCAGGATACAAGGTTAATTTACAAAAGTAAATCGCTCCCCGGCGCAGTGGCGCACGCTTGTAATCCCAGTACTTGGGAGGCAGAGACCAGAGGATCTGGGTTCGCGGCCAGCCTCAGCTACTTAGTGAGGCCCTCCGCAACTTCCTGAGACCCAGTTTCAAAATAAAGGATAAAAAATAGAGCCAGGGGTGTAGCTCGGAGGTAGAATGCCCCTGGGTTCAATCCCCGGTACCGCAAAAAAAAAAAAAAAGTCAATTGCTTTCCTGTATACCAGCAATAAGAAAGTGGAAATCTGAGATTAAAACACAGTGCCATTTACATTAGAGTCCCCCCAGATGTAATAGTTAGATAAACATTTAAAAAAATATGTACAATATCTATATGAGGAAAACTACAAAACTGATGAAAGAAATCAGAGAACTACATAAATGGAGAGCTACTCCCTGTTCATGGAGAGGAAGGCTCAACATCATCAAGGTTTCAGTTCTTTTCAACTTGACCTATAGATTCAATACAATCCCAATTAAAATACCAGCAAGTTATTTTGCAGATATCAACAAATTGATTTTAAAGTTTATATAGAGGGGCAAAAGACCCAGGATAACCAATGATACTGAAATAGAAGAACAAAGCTGCAGGACCAACACTGCCCAATGTCTATTTGTGCTATAAATCTACAGCCATCATGACAATGTGGTATTGGTGAAAGAACAAATAGGTCAGTGGAACAGGACGGAGAGCCCAGAAACAGACCCACATAAATATAATCAACTGACCTTTGACGAGGAACAAAGGCAGCACAATGGAGAAAAGATAAGTCTTTTCAACAAATGGCGCTGAAACAACTGGACATCCACATGCAAAACCATCATCATCATCATCATCATCATCGTCATCATCATCATAATTATCATCATCGTCATCATCATCATCATCATCATCATCTAGACAAAGACCTGGACCCTTCACAAAAATTAACTCAAAATGGGTCAGAGACCTAAGTGTAAAACACAAACTTATAAACTGCCTAAAAACCAAGGGGAAACCTAGGTGATCTTGGGTTTTGGCAATAACTTTTTAGATATAATACATAAAACAAAGAATTGACAAGCTGATAAGTTTGATAAGTTTCATCAAAATCAAAGACTTCTCTGTGAGAGACACTGGTAAGAAAATGAAAGACAAACTGTGGACTGGGAGAAGATACTTGCAACAGACATTATCTAATCGAGGACTATCATCCAAAATATACAATGAACTTTTAAAATTCAACAATAAGAAAACAAGTAATCCAATTTAAAAATGAGCTAAGACTTTAAAAGACTCTTCACTAAAAAATATATAGATGGCAAAAAGCATATGAAAAGATGCTCTACATCATCTGTCATCAGAGAAATGGAAATTGAAAGAACAAGGAGACACCACCGCACACCTATTAGAATGGCCCAAATCTAGGACGCTGATAATACCAAATGCTGGCGAGGATGGGGAGCAACAGGAATGCACGATCAAGGGCAGAAACAGAGACTACCCCAGGCCCCTGTCACTCTGCGACAGCCTGCTTGTTGTATCTATTTTCCACAACACTAATCTGTATTGCTAATAATCTGCTTTGTTGCTCATTGACTGTCCCCTCCACTGTCTGTGAGCTCCATCAGGCAAGTATTGGACTGACCTTGGTCACCACGGAACCCCAGTGTGCGACGCTGTGTGGTCAGTATGTGCTGAATAAGTCAAAGCAGGGCAGAATGGAGCTGGCAAGGGTCTAGAGTTGGTCCTTGGAGTCCCCGGGGTGCACAGAGAGCGGCAGCAGCAGATGGGGGCAGAAGGCTGGTCTTGGTCTCTGCCATAGGACAGACTGCAGGGAGGAGGAGGAAGACAAGGAGGAGGAGGAAGAGGAGGAGGGGAGCAGCTACATGTGTGTGTGTGTGTGTGTGTGTGTGTATGTGTGTGTGTGTGCATGTGTGCATGTGTGTGTGTGTATGTGTGTGTGTGTGTGTGTGTGCGTGTGCATGTGCATGTGTGTGTGTGTGTGTGTATGTGCTCACACTACTCTGGGAGGAAGGGCTGACTGCAGAGGAAGGGGGCTCCTTTTCCTTATTAGGTCAGTCCCGAGTGAGTTTGAACATTTAAAGAGAAGCTGGCAGAGAGGCTGGGGAAGATGGCTCCCGCTAGCTTGTCCTGCTTTCTTCCCCAGCTGGTGTGCACTACAGTCTCTAGCCCAGACCTTCCCCCTCAGCCTGCAGGGCGGCTCTGAAAGGTCAACCCTGCCTCTGTGCACCATGCAGAACTTTGGTCTGTGACTGGCTGGCCTGGCCAACACAGCCAGCCCACCCTACTGAGGACAGAGGCCTGAGAAGAGGCAGGCCCAGGCATGGAACGGGACTTGGTAGACAGAACTGCATAATGGGCACACGCCAAGAAAGAGCAAACAGAAAGAAAACCACCAAATGAAACCAAGTGGAGGATTCATTAAAACAATGTGAAAGTACTTCCATCATGCAGTGTAAGAACGCTTTTTGGAGGAAGTTATTGTGACCTTGTTGCATTGTAAGATGTGATTGCACACCTCAGGTTGAACCAGCTTTGCACACTCAGTTCTGTTATCCTATAGGTATGTATAGCTGTCATCATCAGAGTATACACCCACAACTCAAAATCATACAATCAGACCTGTGTGACTGCACACAGAGGGCGTCTGCCCTATAAATGTGCTTCCTATAATTTTGGCAAGACAAGAAGAAATGTCTCTTTAAAGAGCATGTTTATAATTCTGCAAATGAGGCATGACAGCTTCTCATATTTCTCATTTAAATTTTTAATTCTTATCAAGGCCAAAATAACACCAGGAGTTTCTCCATGTAACTCCTACAATTGCCCATCTTTCTAAACATTAGTTAACCTTCAGAGTGAGAGTGTAGTTTGGAAACGTCTTTTAAGAACACGGGGTCGGCATTCAAAATGACAGGCTGGAAGACCCACGTGAGACAGAACCAAAACAACAGTGCTGGGATGGAGCCCAGGACTTGGCACGTGTGGGGCAGTGCCCTGCCGCCGAGCCACACCCAGCCCAGCCGAGAGGCGCTGCGCCGCGCCCCAGCCATGACCTAGTACTGCTCGACTTAAAACATAGGGGGACAAAAGCTCCCAGCCAACGACCTGTCCCCACATGGGCACAGATGGAGGATCTGATGTCCCGCTCCTGCACAGTTACCCCACAGCAGAGGAGAATAACACCGCACCTATGAGGGTCTGCAGCGTCGACCACACCCACACCCATCAGACTGCACATTGTGGACGAGACTGGATGTGAGCACCACAGAGGGGAGCTGTGACCCCAGCCCCACCTTTCCACACGAAACGCCAAGACCTGCCCAGGGACTGCACAGAGGATAGAAGCTTCAGGCCTTTACTGCAACTGGAGGAACCAGCATCAGAGTCACTCTCAGGTAGCAGAGCCCGTATCAACTGTGTCCATGGAAACCCACCACCCGAGAGGGGCTCCCACTCCATGGGGGCAACCACACACTCCGCTGTCTACACGACACCTGCCTGAATACAGAGGGACCCTGTTCTTGTGAGACATACAGAGAAATCCTACAGACACCACCAAAAGACTTCAGAACTAACACCAATTGGGTAAAGTAGCAGGACACAGAATCCACATGTAAAAATCAGTAGCTGTTCTATATAACTGATAATGAACTCACTGAGAAATCAGGAGCGTAGTCCTTTTCATAACAGACATGTACACATTCTGTCTGTCTGTCTGTCTGTCTCTCTCTCTGAATAAACCTAGCTAAAGATGTGAAAGACCTCTACAGTGAAAAGTATAAGAACTTGAAGAAGAACTTGAAAAAGAACTTGAAGACACTAGAAGATGGAAAGATATCCCATGTTCACAGACTGGGAGAATCAATATTGTTAAAATGGCCACACTACCCAAAGCTGTTGACAGATTCAATGCAATCCCCATTAGAATGCCAATGACATTCTTCAAAGACCTAGGGAAATAAAATCTTTAAATTCATATGCAAGAACAAAAGACCCAGCATAGCTGTTACGGTTTTAAAGTAAAATGTCCTTTGGACCTCATGCTCTGGAGGTAGCCGTGCTCGGAGGTGACTCCCGGGGATGTGGCCTTGGGGACTGGCTACGTTCCTTGCCCCTCCCCTTGCTCTCTCTGCTTCCCGCCATCATGCCCTAAGGACCTGTAGGCCTGGCTCCGGCTTGGCTGCTGGCGTAAAATGGACTGAAATCTTCAGAACTATAAGCAAATAAACCTTCCTTCCTCTAAGTTGTGTTTGTCAGGTGTTTAGATAAGTGGTGAGAATCCTGACCGAAACAAGAGACAAAGCAATTCTGAGCAAAAAGAATAAAGCTGGCGGCGTTACAATACCCAACTTGGGATTATACTACAGAGCCACAGTCACAAAAACAACTCGGTACTGGCATAGAAACGGATCTGTAGACCAATGGAACAGAATAGAGGGCCCAGAAATAAACCCACGCATCTTCAGTCAACTGATTCTCGACGTAAGTGCCAAAAACATACATTGGAGGAAGGACAACCTCTTCAACAGTGATGGGAAAACTGGATATGCACATGCAGAAGACTGAAACTAGACCCCTGTCCCTCAGCCTCCATAAAAGTCAACTCAAATGCATTAAAGACCTTAGTGTGACAAATGAAACTTTGAAACTACTAGGGAAAAAAAGGGGGGAAACACTTCAAGATCTTGGCATAGGCAATGATTTCCTGGATAGGATTCCGATAGCTCAGGAAACAAAAGTAAGAACTGACAAATGGCATCACATCAAATTAAAAAGCTCTGCACAGCAAAGGAAATAATCAACAGAATGAAGAGACAACCTACAAAATGGGAGGAAATCTTTGCCAGCTATTCATCTCACGGAAGATTAATATCCAGAGAATATAAAGATCTCAAAAAGCGTAACAACAAAAACACCAAATAACCTGGTTTAAAAAAAATGGGAAAATGACCTGAATAGACATTTCTCAAAAGAAGTACAAATGGCCAATACATATATGAAAAATGCTCAATATCTTTAGCCATCAGGGAAATGCAAATCAAAATTAGAGAGATTACATCTTATTCCGGTTAGAATGATTATTATAAACAAAAAAAACCAGACCAGAAAATAACTGCTAGTGAGGATGTGGAGGAAGAGAAATCCTTACACTGTGTTGGTAGGAATATAAATTAGTACAACGACTATGGGAAACAGAATGGAGGGTTCTCAAGAAACTAAATATAAGACTACCGAATGATTGAGCTAGACTTCTCCTGGGTATTCATCCTAAGGAAGTAGAGTCAGCATACAAAAGAGATACTGGCATCCCCATGTATTCTGAAGCACTACTCACAAGATCCAAGCTATGGAATCAGCCTGGGAGCCCATCAACAGATAAGTGGATAAAAATTATGGTATATACACACAATGGAGTATTATTCGGCCATAAAGAAGAATGAAATCTCATCACTTGCAGGAAAATGGATGGAACTGAAGGACACCATGTCATCATGTTAAGTGAGCTAAGCCAGACATAGTAAGACAAGTATCTCAAGTTTTTACTCAGATGTGGAAACTAAAAAAGGAAAAAAATAACCCAACAAACAAAACAAAAAGATGATCTGAAAGTAGAAGAGGGACTATTGGGGGCTGGAAAGGGGGCTGAGGGAGGGGGATGGGGAATGACAAGCGAGAACAGGTGGGAGGGAGGGTGGGCAGGATCATTGTGCAATACAAGCATGTATGGAAGTGTCACCGTGAAGCCCATTAATTTGTACCAATAATACATGTTAATAACAATTAAAAAAAAGAACACAGGAGTCGTCAAATTGGGTATACAAAGTTGTTTTCCTATCTCAGCAGCTGGATCTAAACAGCTTGATCCTCCCAGCAGTCCTGAAACATGAAATAGATTTTCTTTCCTTTTAAGGAAATAATAATCATTTTCCTACCTTAGACAAATCTGCCCATCTGGTTTTTGCTTTGATAACAAGATACTGGTGAGCCTGTTCACAGGCTAGGTCTGAATCCGCAACTTTCTGCTTGGTTCTTAAAAGAAAAAAAAATATAAATAAATAACTGTGTTTAAATTTAATGGGCTCATGAATCTCCCAAGGGTTTCCCCTACCCCCGGTTTGTTTCAAAGATACCATAAAAGTCTGTTATTTCACATCTGGTCTAACTTAATTCTTAAAATACAGTCTTATTTCCCCAGCTGCATGATAGGGAAATCTTCTTAAATTTTCTAAGTCCTTGTTTATTTTCAGATAAATGCTATTCAACTTTTTTTTTTTTTTTGCAGCACACAAAACAAGGTTCATTTATTCTCTGGGCGGTGGGAGGGAGGAAACATAATATAACATTAAGTGTCTTCAGAAGAAAACAACCCAAAACTTTTATTTCTGAATTTGCAAGTTAGAGTGAGAACGCGGGCTCAAGTAAACAGTTGGGGCACAACTGAAGAATGCGGTTTTCAGATTTCTCAGTCTCAGCGAATTTTCAAAGGTTCGGCTTGCAGGATTTAAAGACGATCAGAATGTGGTTATATTTACTCCCCAAATGACAGACACTAAAGACACTTAGACCCTGTGCGCCTGGCCCTGGCTAGAGCCCGGTGACGCTCAGTGAAGACGGTGGCTGGAGGAACTTGGGGTGCTCTCAATTTTCCCCTCACTAAAGAAAATTAGGGGAGCGTGGCAATTTGTAAAGCCCACGGAGAATGGGACCCCAGGACCCAGTGAGTGTGCACCTTCAGCAGCATGAAGCCGGTCCTTCCTTCCTTCCTTCCTTCCTTCCTTCCTTCCTTCCTTCCTTCCTTCCTTCCTCCCTCCCTCCCTCCCTCCCTCCCTTCCTTCCAAAGCCGCCCCTTCTGATGTCCCCGCTGTCACCCAGGTGCTGCCTCCCCTCATCTTGGTGCCACTAGAGCACAGCCTCACCTGCTTTTCTGCGCCATCTCTCTCCAACTGCCTACTGGACTCCACAGAACCACAGAACTTCAAGGTGGAGAAGAATCCAGAGCTCCCGGCTCCACCCTGCTGCCACTTTACCGCAGAGGGTCTTGGGAGGTTTCTGGGTCGTGTCCATTTCACCACTTTCGCTTGAAAGGACTTTCCGTCCTAATGATGCCTATTCCCGGCCTTCGCCATTAGACTCTTCCTAAACCCTACCTGCCCTCAGGCCACTCACCGGAAGCGCTCGCTGTCCCGACCTGAGGGGACACGCTGCCTCCCGCCCACTGACCTCACTGTCTGAACTCCATCCCAACAGCCAGAGCGATGGCGAGGCCACAGGGCTGCACTCTGTCCTGAGTTACCCGAGCTCAGCGTGGGCGGGAGTCCATCTGATCTTCCCCTGTCCCACTCGGGTGCGGCCTTTTCCAGCAGTGACCTCTTCCCTCTCCCACTGCCTGGCTCCTGCATCCTGGGGGTCAGCCAGGCCCGGCTTCCCATCAGCCAGCCCTTCAGCCACGACTTCACGGAGCACTCGCTACGCGCTGCGCAGGCCCTGCAGCCACGGTGACCAAGGATGTGGACAGAGCCACCTCCTCGGCGAGCTTACGCCGCGACAGGGCATCTTAGGACAAACATACTGAGAAACAAGCAGATCAGATAACTTCAGACACTGAACGTCTCCAAGAACAGGGAGGGCGGGGAAGGCAAGGAGCCACCCCTTGAGATGTGCGTGAGGAGGAGGCAGCTGTGTGGGGACCTTGGGGAACACCGGGTTGTGCAAGAGTCCTGGGGTGCACTTCTGGTCCCGGGTAAGATGGAGCAGGCACACCTCACCCTTTCTCTCCCTCTTATTCCAACCAAAACCCCTGCAAGAATGCAAAATGTCACTCTCAGTGGACACTAAAAAGAAAAGAACAGGCTGACGGGGCAGGAAATCACACCGGGAAGAATGATAGTCGTGAATGTGTGGGGGTTTTTCTTCCCATGTTCCCAGCTGAAGTTTAACGCTGGAACCGTATAGCAGACATGGAGAAAAAGATGCAAAAGGAAGTCTGTCCTTCCAGCCAGGGAGCTGGGAGGAGGCCCGCAGCACAACCACTGGGGGGCGCTCTTCTCGTCTCCTTTGCTCTCCCAGTCCTGGTCGGAGGCAGAGCGGGTCACCACCCAATGCTCTTTGCAGGTGCGGCCGCCCGTGCTCACTGTGCACACATGCTCCAGGACGTTCTTTGGAAGGATTTTTTTGTCCTGTTTTTATGATAAGCAATCGAGTCTCCTGTGAAAGCCCCTCGGAACCTGAGTGATGGGACTCAGGTGTCCAGTCCACGCGCCACATGATCATTTCACTTAGGAAGAGGCTACAATCATTTTCTGGCTTTTTTCCTTTGTATCAGCTAAAATAAAACCTATGGATTCGGGAGGAAATTCAATAAAGTGCCAGATGAAAGGCCCTTCTGCAGCCTCGCCAAGTGTCACAACAGTCTGGCACAGTGGCCGCGGCTTCCGAGGACTTAACTTGCCGGGGGAGGAAGGACTAGAGCCCCTGGGGACACAAGCGGCTCAAGGGCAAAACAGCACAGCGAGTATTAACTATCCCGCTGCATCATCTTATCAGAAACCACGCCTTGTGCTATCCTGTACACAGCACTTCAAAGTATTATACTAGTCAGTCAAGGGGGGGTGGACTGCTACTCCATTCAAGCATGTCAGCATTTGGCAGACATCAACACGAGCCACCTGTGACCGGTGACAGCTAGCTGGTGACCCCTCCATGCCTTCATGAAGTTGCACCCTGTGGAGAGGAGGTCCAAAGAGTGCAGAGTGAGGGAGCTCGGCTAGGCGCAGACACCCCTGTGGGCCATGTGGGGTGGGCAAGAGTCTGGGGGAGCACTGGCCTGGAAGGGTTGGAAGGGGGTCCCCCATGTCTCTTGATGTAGTGGGCACAGTGTATCCATCAGAGGATAGTTTCTGCCTCCTCCAATTCACACCCATTGAGCTCACACCCGTCCAATTCACACCTATTGGACTCACACCTATCCAACTCATACCTATCCAACTCATACCTATCCAACTCACGCCTATCCAACTCACACCTATCACTTAGATGCACATCTGGAGGGGAGGAGGAGATGGGATCATCAGTTCCTGGGGAGAGTTCGTGTTCACTTGGGAGGTACCTGAACCCAATTCCCATACAGCCCCGTCCCCGTGGAGGGGCTAAGCCTTAGGCAGACTCAGAATGCACCCGGAGGTCTCCAAACTTTGTTTCTTAAAAGGCCAAGGAAAAAGCATATGCGTATGACTCTAGATTAGTGAAAAGAAGAATAAGTATAGGTATGTATTTATGTGCATCAAAAAGAGACCGGAGCGATTCCCAGAGAAATAGAAAGTGCTGCTCCCAGGTAGAGAGACGATGGTTGTATCTTCTGATCTTTCTATACCGGAAGTGTATGCCTGGTGTGATTATACCTGGAGCAACGGCTCCATTCTTTGTCTCCCTCTGGGCGTGGTGTTGGCAGAGGCCGGTGTATAAGATACCGAGCCGCATCACCTCCTTACCTAATGAGTCTCTGAGGTGCGTCCTCGGTTCTGAGGGGTCTGTTCTCGCACAGATTTTGAAATTCCCGGAAATTTAAAGTGACGCTAAGTCTCAAGCCAAGAAGGCCAAGGAAGCGCTCAAACTCCTCGTCTTTCAGGTTGAACAGTAGCTGATGTAGCAATCTGTGAAGATCATGCATGTCGATTATGCCGTCCCTGTCAGTGTCTATTTTAAAGAAGGCAGAGTAGAAGTCCTAAAAACAAAATGCACACGTCAAAGCGCTTCCCTTCCACCCCTGCACGCCACACACTTCCAACCCCGCCTGCAAGGACCCGGGTGCACAGTTGGGGGGGGCATGGCTGGCTCTCCACCATGGCTCTGGGACAGTCCCCTGCTCCCCCAATCTCCTTGCCAGCTTTTGCTTTTCCCAGAAATTATAAATTGCTCCCATCTCCTTCTTTGAAGGCAAGGAGTCGGAGAGGGGACAGAATGGTTTTTCTTTCCCTTCTACTCTTGGTTGGTGGCACCTATCATTCCCATACTCAGAGTAAAAAGAGAACGTGCTGGGATTTTCTAGTACCTTCCAAAATCTTGCTATGTCTTTATGTAACCGTCATAATGTGTGGCCACTTCTGTCTACTGTGCTGGGTGTCACACTGAAGAACTGCCCAAGGCCAGGACTCTCCCCAGGCCCCTCTGCTCCTCCCATGGGCTCAGAGATTCCCAGCAAACAGAGGCTCAGGGTTTGCAGGAACATGTGATTTGGTTAAGGACACACCCTGGAGGCAGGTGACTTAGTTGCAAGCCCCAGTACAGCCCGTTACTCGTTACTCGTGAGGGACTGTAGGGTGATATATAATGTCCCCCTGCTTCCCTGGGTCGTTGTGAGGTGTGAATATGCTAATATATGCAAAGCACTTACAATGCTGCCTGGTTTTCCTTCCAAAAAGCTTCCTGTGTCTTAGGCTTGAAAAGTTGCAGATGTGGCCCCCACCCACTAATTTCCACCAGCACCCGGTGCAGGCCCTCACCCAGGAGTTTATCTGGCTATTGGGGGGGTCAATGCCCATGTTCCTTGATGTTAGAGCTTCCTCCGCGAGGGGTTAGGATATGATGCAAGCCCGGCTTTGAGTCGGTGTCTGAAATGTTTTGAGATTATGTGGAAAGGTCTTTCTGTATTCACTCAATTATTCGTTCACCAAACATTATTCGGCACCCAATATGTGCGATCGCTGTGCTAAATACTGTGGAGATTTATTTAAAAGCTACTGCCCCTGCCTCTCAGAGTCCCTGGCTCCAGCGGCTTCCTGGGCTGCAGGTCTCTGTTTGCTGATGATCCCATCTCCCCACCAGCCCTGAGCCCTCACTCCCTCCAGAGCCGCATCTCAGCAGTTTGGGGGGTTTCCTCTTGGATGTCGGAGAGCAGGCTGCGCCCTGCTGTGAGCTACTCCGTTGTACAGAACAGCAGCCTTCAGGCTGTGCCTGCCCGAGTCACTCCATTTTATAAAGCCTGCGTGCCCTGAGTTGCTCTGTTCTGGGTGCAAGAGCTGAGGAGGGATGCTCTGGTCACCAGGCTGGGCAAATAGATAACCACCAGATGTCGGCTACACACAATGTACTGAAAAGAATAAGCCAGCTGTACAGCACGGCCCGAAGACATGAGCCCATAAATAATTCTGCTAATAAACAATGACCACCTGTAAACTCATCAGATTAAATCAGAGGCACACAGATGCATAGGCATATCAAACCCGTATCAGAGAGAACAGGCCCGTGAGCTCATCAGACACACCAGACCACCGAATGATGCAACTCCTCACCTGAAACACGGAAAGAGAGGGGTAGCTAGGAAGGGGTACAGGGGACACCTGACCTGTCATCTTATCAGACCCCCGGTGAACATAGCCAGGCAGGCAACAAACTCTCAACTCCGTCCATGGGCTTCAGTGCAGCTCGATCTCCGTGCTTGACACAGCCCAATTCAAAACAGCCTTCCCTCCGGACCTGCACCTAGAACAAGCTCTGAGCTTTGAACACGCTCTGCACCCTGACAGCGCCAAGCTCGGAACCAGTCCCAGCCCGCAGGTTCTGTGGGCCGGGCTCTGCGGGGCTCCTACCTCATCTGATGCCTACAGTGAGCCGTTTGCACCAGCTCTCTGCCGTTGCTTCCAGCTCTGCATCTTTAAACCCTGTGGCCACTGTTAACCCCTCCTCAGCCATTCTGCAATCTCTATACCACTGTGCAAAGTGTGGTGTGTGACTGGAGTGTTATTAATGATTAAGATTGGAACGGAGCAAAAGAACTCGCGATTGTCCCGCTCACCGCTGCCGAGTGAACCACGAACACTCGGTGAATTAAAGCCAGTGAAATTGATGTAGTGGTGAATTTGTTGCCATTCAATACATTTGGACATTGTGGAAAGACACAAAGGTGTCTTGCCTATGTTAATGGCACAGCTCTCTCACAACAGATGTCAAACTGTACGAGGCCAAAATCAAACTCCTGGCTCCGCCCCGCCCCAGGCTTTCCTATCTTGGTAGGCAGCAGCTCACTCTGCCCAGTCGCGCAGACCACACACCTTGGGGTCTCCTGACTCCTCCCTTTCTCTCAGGCCCATATCCAGTGTCCACACATCCCACCGGCTCTCCCTGCAGAGTACAGCCTGAACTGGCCCTTCTCCCCACCCTGCTGCCTCCGCCCCAGCCAGGTGAGGTAGGATGGAAGAAACAAAGAAACCGGTAGAAAGGAGAAGGAAACAGTTTTTAATTCAGAAGTTCTGCATATTTTCTAGGTCTGTCCCTCCCTTAACCAGCCTCTCTCTCCCGGGCCCACCATTACCAGTTGCCTAGGAAATCTGTAAATCTTAAAGTTAACCAAAAACTTACCTATGATAATTACCTTGTGCACTGTTAATTACCCTCCCCTCAATAAATACTTTAAACAAGAGGGGTACACTATCTTGAGAAACCTGTAATAGGAGACTGTCCAGCGTTATCTATTGATCAGAAAATGGAGACCACGAAGGAGCCAGAAGAAGACCAGGCCACCACAAACTGTCTTGTGATTGTCTGACAGACGTCACCCTCAGATAGCTTCCTCTACCCACTCTCCACCAAGTTTCCTTTAAAAGAAGAGCTGGGAACCCCAAAACATGCCCCTCACTCTGGACATGGGCACATTCTCCCTGGAATGTCTATTCCTCGCTGTTCCTAAAAAAAATCTCTGTGCCTTTACTGCCTCACGCTGAAGTTCTTTTCTTCACCAATGTCAAGGACCCTGCTGATCCTGAGTTGAGTCCCTCTCCCCTGGGAACTCCTTAGGACCTTCCTTGAGAGAGCGATCTCTCCTCCATGACACAAAGGTTCCTCAGGTACCTCCTAACGGATCCCTGGCTCCCATCCTGTCCCCGGCCCTCCCTGCAGAGCTCCAGCCAGCCCATGCTGCTCCTCTGCTCAGCCTGGGCTCTGTTCTGTCTCACCTGCCCCTCTCCCCGCCCTCCTCTCCCCCACCTTCCCCTCGCTGCTCTCTCACACCCAGGGCTGCCCCAGGGCTCCTCATCCGGCTTCCCCAGCGTCTGCATGGCTTGCTCCTTCCCCGCTCCTTGGTCCCTCTGCCTGAACGCCGCACTCCAGAGTGGCATGTCCTGCACAACGGCTCTGCCTCTGGCCTCTCTCGCCTGTCCTCTCCTCATGGCATGTGTCCTCACGTGACACACTGCAGGCTTGGATGTCTACTGTCTGCCTTCCCTCTAGGACATACACGAGAACTGGGCTCTGATCCGCTCCTGGGCACAGGCCGCCCCCAGAGCTTAACCACTGTCTGTGGGAGGAAGCTGTTGGGTGCCAAGGAAGAACGAACATTTCCTGGGCACCTACTCTATGCCAAGAACTCTGCCAGGCCTGGGGCCATGGTGATGGCTAAGACATGGCCCCTGGCACCAAGGTCCTCACAGTCTGTTGGGGAAGAAAGACAGGAAGTGAGGGATAGAACTTCCATGGGATGAACACAGCAGCGAGGGTGACATCGGTGTCTTTCAGCCCCATGGCTGCACCGGAGGGGCCCTGTACTTAGAATCCTCCGAAGTTTATCCACTTTCATCAGCCCCCAGCCTCAGCCTCCAGCTTTTCAGGATGAGACCCCCTCTTTTCTTACACAGGCCTTGCAGGCAAACAGGGGCTGTTTCAAATCCGGCTATGGCCTTTTCTAGATGTGTGTGTCTGGGTACATTGCTCCCCATCTCTGACCCTCAGTTTCTCCAGCTATAAAATGGAAACACTAATGCCGATTTGACAGGGCTGAGGGGGCCCCAGGGAGCCCCGCTGTGACCTGGCCTGTCTCACACCAACACTTGGTGACCAGGGGTCGTGTCTTTGTTTTACCCACTAGATTACAAATTCCTCCATAAGATAGAGCGGGTGTCGGTGAACGTCTGTTGATTCATTATTTACTTAAAATAAAAATTGTCTTAGAAAATACAGGACATATGTTTGCCAAGCTACACTGATATAGGAGAACAATGGCGCTGGCATGGAATTGGTCCCCTCACTCCCTGGGACAGGTGAGTGGTGGCGAAGGAGACGGGGGTGGGCAGAGGCTGGACAAAGGGCCTGAGCCGTGATGGGCAGGGTGAGTGCAGCGGCCATGCGGCCTCTGCCTCCTGGAGGCGGAGACCAGCATGAGGGGACAGCTGCCCCTCGCTCGTCCCTTCTCCTCGCTCCAACAGCCACCTCCCACCAGCCAGGCTTCCACAGAACCTGCTCCTCACCACCCAAACCCACACCTCCTCCACGCTCGGCCGCACCCCGATGACCCCCAGCATGCTCTTCCTGGCTGGTGCCAGGTTGGACTCAATAACGAGGTCAAATCCTTCTCCATGAATACATACCATGACCTATATTTTCAAAGCAAAAATTAGGATGCACGGTCTGACGATCGCACAGAGTATTCTAAGTCAGACCCATCCAGGAAAATACCAGCTAGGCCGCCATCATAAATAGACTCATTTAAAGATGGGGTCTTATAGCCAGGCACGGTGCCACATGCCTGTAACCCCAGTACTTGGGAGGTTGAGACAGGAGGATAGCAGATTCAAGGCCAGCCTCAGCAACTCAGTGAGACCCTCAGCAACTTAGCAAAACCCTATTTCAAAAATAAATAAATAAATAGGACTGGAGATGTAGCTCAAAGGTAGAATGCCCCTGGGTTCTATACCTAGCACCTAAATAAATAAATAAATAAATAAAATAGCGCTTAGTGTCCAGAATGAATGTCCCGTTAGTGATCAGCACAGAGGAGCTGGTCTGGAGTCCGGGACCCTCCCTCCACCCTGGGGCAGTCTCTCCCCAGCCCCTGCTCCTCGGGACTTGACCCTCCCCTTCCGCCTCCTGACTGTCCCCTCCACCCACTGGCGCCCTCCCCCCTCTTTTGGAGCTTGTGTGCTTCTGCTTATTAAACTGCGCTTCCCCCTACTTTCGCCCCCTCCTTATTTCTCAGCACATGGAGTTGAGATCCTCCATCCCTGCCTTTGCGTTTGAATGGCTGCTGTCTTAGACCACACACACACACACACAACCTGCCTCTCCCCAGAGCCAGGCCCCGACTGCGGCTTACTCCCTCCTTTTCTGGCCACACATGGTTAGGGTTTAAGAGTCAGCACAGGGGCCACTTCCTCCAGAAAGTCCACCTGGAGGAACCTTTGCCCTGTGCCCCACAGCACGCTTCCGTCCCCTCCTCAGCAGCCAAGCTTGATGTGCGCAAACAGTGCGTCCAGCGTCTGAGCTCCCCGGCCCGACACCTGGCCTCCGTCTGCAGCATTTAGCACAGATGTCAGCAAAGGCGGCGTGTGCCTCTTGTTTGGTGAGTGAATGAGGGAAATGGATGTTTGTGTGGACCTTAAATTCACTGTCCCACGGGTGGTCTTGCCCCCGTGGGGAGAGGGTCAGGCCACCTCGCTTCTCCCCGCAGGGCGTCAGCAGGGGCCTGCGGAGGGTGCACGCCTCTCTCTGGCCAGCACTGAGTCTGCGGAGGCAGAGCTGTGTCCCTGGGGCGGGGTGTGACGGCACCAGGTGCACGTGGTGGGGAGGGGGAGACCTGGACGCCCCAGCAAGTAGAAGTCAGTTTACCCGGTACGACTCCTTGAGCCTCTTGGGGAAGAGCTTCAGGCACTCCTCGGCAGTTGTAAAGTGGCCGGTCAACGTTGGAGTTGAAGGTGGAGTTACACCGGGCCCTTGCCTTCTAGAATCTGAAACAATGGGAAACAGGACGTCTGTCAGTGCCGCCACTGTGTCTCCTGCAGCCCTCCCTTCCTGTCCCGAGCCTGGCTAAAATGCTATAGTCACGGCGCCGCGCCTGGAACAGCGTAAGCTGCGTGGCGATCTGGTCTCCTCTCCCTCCAGGTCTTAGAAATGCTCCCGTTACTACAAGAGGACTGGGGACAAGTCACGCTGGGAGCCCTGGTGTGATTATTATCTCCTGTCTGTCCTTCCTCCAAGGCAGGAGGACTTCTCCTTCATCTCCCGACTCCCAGAGGCAGAGGATGAGAATTCCCGCCTCTTCTTTGATCCCTGGAATCGTGTCCTAAAGACAGGCAGAGGTGGCTCGCTCCCTGTTCATTGACTTGACAGATATTTCTTGACCATGGATCTGTTAGACAGCATGCCAGGGGCCTTCAGAAATTTCTCGATCCTTCCAACAACCCAAAAAAGTAGACTCTTGTGCCTTGTTGAACCAAGAAGGAAATTTATCCTGCTTATTTTACAGAAGAGGTGACGTGGCTCAAAGGGTCCCCTACTCTCCCCGCATGGGGCTCAGGACAGCAAGGCTGAATCTAGGCCTGCCTCCTGTCAAAGCCCAGATGGCTAGTGACCGCATTGTGCTCTTTCCCGCCCCTAAAACTGAGAAAGGAAGAGTAATCTCGACTTAAAACACAGCCCATTCCCTCGGGCCAGGATCATCTGAGTAGGGCCTTGTCCAAAGCCAAGTCGCCCTCCCCCACTGGGGAACGTGGTCATAGATGCAGGAGATGGCCGGGGCAGGACACCCAGAGCCAGTGGACATCCTCTGCTGTAGTCGTGAGCTGGCTGGCCTCTGCCTGGCAGATACCCCGACCCCTCCACAGGCCACCTCTGACCCTGAGGCTGCTGGAGCCTGGCTCCCTCCCCGTGGCATCTGTTGTGTGGGGGTCTGGTGGAGGGCGGCCAGGCCGCTCAGAAGAGCAGGAGGATAGGTCAGGGACAGGCAGAAAAAGGTGGCAGGAAAGGGTGGGTGGAGAGCGGGGAGGGACACTGAGAGGCCCAGGCCTCATGCAGGCCACATGCTGCCCTGGGCCAACCCCTCCCAGCAAGAGGAACGCGCCCGGGACAGCAGAGGCCTCACAGGAATGCGGCCAGTTCCTTTCCTCCCTTTTATTTTCCTTCAAGAGCATCAAAACAGACGTCAAAATTCTAGAATGCCACGGCCGCCACGCTGCCCTCCCCGCAGGAGTGGGACCTCTTTCTGGGGTTGGCCAACGCGAGTCTGGTAGGGCCAGGTGAGGCGACCGGCCAGGCTCTCCACGGGGAAGCAGTCACCGCCCAGAGCCACCCCAGGAGGACCACACGCTCGGGCTGCCGGGCCGGCCAGGTCAGGCTGCAGGGCCCGTGCAGCGAGAGGCTTTCCACGGACACACGACCGTCCCGTCTACTGGAGAGCAGGAGGTACGTGCGCTGACACGAGGGCCCAGCCTGCCTTGACCTCGTGGCACAAGACGGGTTTCCTAATTTCCCATGGACCACTGGGGTCAGCAGTAGGGACCATGGCTGGGTGGTCATGAGCACATCAGTGAATCTTCTAGAATCTCTGTGTCCTCCTCTGTCATCTAGGAGGAATAATACTTGCCATGCCTGAGTGTGGCGGGGGCGGCATCATCATCATCATCATCATCATCATCCTTTTGGTACTGGATTGAACCCAGGAGCATTCTTCCTCTGAGCTACACCCCCAGCCCTTCTTTATTACTATTTTTTTAAATTTTGAAAATTTTCTCTCTAAGTTACCGAGGATCTCACTGAGTTGCTGAGGCTGGCCTCCAACCTGTGATCCTCCTGTCTCAGCCTCCCAAGTACTGGAATTCAGGCATGTACCATTGTGCCTGGCTGTGGTATTATTAAACACAGGTATCACTTTAGGAGGGACATCTTAAAGGACTGAAGAAACAGGCTTGGAAATAAATTTTAGGAACCTTTTTGCTCTGAGTTTGTGGAAGACCCAGCCCAACCTCCACACTCATCGTTTAGCTTAGTGAAAAAGGACCAAAACACAGAGAAAATTAAGAAAAAGTATCTGTTTCCTGCCCCAGAACACACGTTGCTTCAGCATCGCAGCTGCCGCCACCTGGACCCCAGCAGCCTGGTGGCATTTGGGGACATCCCAGCGGGGCGCGTGCTTGACCTACAGTACCTTCAAATCCAGCCGCGAAGTCCAGGTAGCTCATCCCTTCCTTCTTGTAGCCTATCTTTGAGCTCAGCAGGGAGAACTGAGTGTCGTCCATGGGCATCCCGCTGTCTTCCAGAACCTGGCAAGGGAGAGGGGCGAGGCGGAGAGGCGTTAGGTGGTCCCGGGTGTTGCTGCTCGGCTGGGCCCTCCTGCCCTGTGCAGGCTCCGGCTGTCATTGTTACTTGTCTGTCCCCACCCACAGCTGTGGAGGGCGGGGCCGGGCTCCTGTGTCCCGCCCCCTCCATGCTAGGCTTGTGTTTGTTAAGCAAGCGAGTGAACAAAGGCACCGGCCTGGGCTCAGGCCCCCCTGGGCCATTCCAGCCCCCAAGTTTATGATGTTGTCGCTGCAGAGTCTCACAAGTTAGGTCGACATCCACATATGCTCAAGAAAACACAGACAAAAATACAGCAAGGCAGTTTGAAGAGGAAAATAAGATTTTCATTAAAGTTTCATCACAACCCGCAGTTCATTGTGCTAAGCCCTTCATAGGCCCACCCCGGAGCTCAAGTGGCAGCTCTGCGGTGTGTGATGGGGAGGGCACCCATGGGCGCCTCCTCTCCCTGTGCTAGTCCAATCCCTGAAACTTATCCCCAGGCCCTTCACCCAACACACAGGCTCCTGCACCCATGGGCGCCTCCTCTCCCTGTGCTAGTCCAATCCCTGAAACTTATCCCCAGGCCCTTCACCCAACACACAGGCTCCTGCACCCATGGGCGCCTCCTCTCCCTGTGCTAGTCCAATCCCTGAAACGTATCCCCAGGCCCTTCACCCAACACACAGGCTCCTGCACCCATGGGCGCCTCCTCTCCCTGTGCTAATCCAATCCCTGAAACTTATCCCCAGACTCTTCACTCAACACACAGGCTCCTGCACCCATGGGCGCCTCCTCTCCCTGTGCTAATCCAATCCCTGAAACTTATCCCCAGGCCCTTCACCCAACACACAGGCTGCTGCACCGTGGCTGTGGGGGGGGACAGCTGAGAAGATCCACTTCCCTGCATTGCGAACAAGTGGAATTGTCCCGATGCCACCTTCTGGGGAGACGCCGCGGGGCCGCGCTGCGGGGATACAGGCAGACAGAGACTCATCCCGCCACTCTAGTGAGTCTCAGGACTTTGAGTCCGTTTAGAGTTAGTACTGCACCACTCCACACAAAGAGTAGCAACCTTGCCACCATAGGGCCCCTGCCCCATCCTGTACGCTACGATGGCCATTCTTTTCACATTTACATGCGTTACAAACCCTACAAACCCCACAAGACAAAGGCATAATTTTTGCTTTGAACACTCCCATGCGTTTTTTTAAATTAAGAAAAAAGTAGCCTTTGCCGGGCGTGGTGGCGCACACTTGTAATCCCAGTACTTTGGGAGGCGGAGACCAGAGGATCCGGGTTCGTGGCCAGCCTCGGCTCTCTCTCTCTCTCTTTCTCTCTCTCTCTCTCTCTCTCTCTCTCTCTCTCTCCTTAGTGAGGCCCTCCGCAACTTCATGAGACCCGGTTTCAAAATAAAGTATAAAAAAATAGGGCCGGGGGCGTAGCGCGGAGGTAGAACGCCCCCGTGTTCAATCCCCGGTACCGCAAAAAAAAAAAAATTCAAATAGAAAAAAGTAGCCTTTTGTATTAATCACAAGGAAAATGAAAATGCATGGCTTTCCTCCCACAAGGGATGCAGACTCACAGTTCTAAACTGTCTGTGTGTCCAGGGGCCAAAGTTGTCCAGGATGACTGACCCCCCCCCCCGGACAGAGGACAGAGGACAGAGGACAGGGGGCTTTCTGGGAGGATGGGGTAAGGAAGACATCGACTTGGGTTAACCTATGTACGATGGTTCCGGTGCCGCAGAAAGCCACAGATCCAGAGAGGAGGGCTGGCAGGGCAGAGCTGGCCTTTCAGAAGAGACTGGATGGGGGCGGGAACACAGGCTCACAGAAGACTGCTACCCGTCCCGATCGCCATCGTCACCAGCGTCACTGTACAGCAGCGTTTACGCCCACCCCATGCCGGGCATTGCGCTGAGTGCTTCACCGGCCCATCGTAAACCTCATTTAATCCCAGTCATACGCCTTGAGAGACGGGCTCTTACAAACCCCGTTGTAAAGACAATGGGAACTGAGGCTTAGGGAGTTTACGTGACTTGCCCTGGTCACACGACTAGGAGGTGGCAGGCCCGGGGTTCAAACCCCATTCTGATCGTTAACCATTGTGACAAACCCCACTGTTGGAATAAGGTAACTGGGCTGGACAAAGGACAGGTAGAAATGGACAGGAAACCATGCCATAGAAGGTAGGGGGCGGCCCCGCACGGCCCCCAGGCGCCTCCCGCGCGTCCACACTGGCCACCCAGGAAAGGCTAAGCAGAGTCTGTGACCCTGGACAGGAGGGGATGAAGGCGTCTCCTCTCACCTCTGTCTCCCCTGGGAGGCTGTTGGGAGACAGTTTCTCTGCTCCAGGCTCTGAGCCGGCCTGGTGCTCTCTCCCCTAGACCGGAGCTGCAGACTCCGAACCACCTAGCTGCGGCCCGGGTTTGGCTCTGGCAGAGGACATCCCACGACCTGCGCGGAGCCATCCGCTCCTTCTGTTTTGGTGGCGCCTTTCTGGTGTGTGGGAAGAGGACCTGGGGAGCTGGCCCTGCAGCTTATTCTTCCTTGCACTGTGTAAGTAATGAACAAACTGCTCCTCCTATCTTTCCTGGCCCCACAAGCCGCCATGCCGGGAGCAGGGCTGGGAGCCGAGCGCAAGGAAGGGGCTTGCAGATGTGGCGGCGTCTCGGGGGGGCAGGGGTCTCCCAGGGAGCAGTGCTGGATTCCAAGGCCATCCGAGGCCTGCTGGGGACTCCGGCAGGCAGCGAGTGACTGGGAATTCCACACCATCTGCGCCTTCTGCACGTGCGCCCCGGCCGGCTCTGCGGAGGAGCCCATCCCAGCACGGGGTGCTTAGATAGGGAGCGTGGCCCAGGCACACGCACCCAGAGGCGGCGGGCCTCTGAAACAAATGGATGGGTTGCTTGCTTTGAAAAATAACTTTATATTTTGAAAACAATTACACATGAATTATTCATGGCAAATTCCTCCTGCTTAGTCCTTTCACAAAAACCTGTGTAATAGAGAGGAAGGAAATGTCTGTAGGCGATTGTTTCCCAGCCTGGAGGGTTGAGAAGCAGCAGGGAGACGCGGCAGGCCTCAAGCAGCCTGTCCGGCAGTGCCACGTGCAGTCCCCGAGGGCTCGGAGCACGGTGAAGCACAGGAAAGCCCGCCCTTGTGGCGCTCCAGGAGGCACCGAGCTGTCCATAGACTCCAGCATCCTCAATACCTCCTCCGAGGCCCCCAGCCGCTCTCGTTCCCAAGCTGAGCACAGCAGCAAATCAACCGGATTTATCACAACCCTCGGAGGCAATTTACAACACACCGTACGGCTGAACGGCAACGTTTATAAAACAGATTGAAAAACGTGGATCCGCGCAAGTCATTTCCTTGGGTCTTTTCTAGGAACCATTTCTTTCTCCGAGTGAGCTCATCGCGGAGTGACAAACCGTGATCTGGCATTTTCTGATTCACCAAATAGTCCCTCTGTCGCCTCTGGCACGTGACTTAGACTGTAGACCGATTGCTCCTCGTGAGCCCCGACATTTCAGGGACTCATTGCTGGGCTCTCAGCAAAGGAAGGTGCCCGAGCAGGTGGGGCCACTGATGGTGGCCCAGAGACTGCAGAGCAGCCTAGAAGAGAGGGTCACCTACCTGTTCCTGGGGAGGTGGCCAGGGAAGGCTTCAGAGAAGGCGGTGACCTCAACAAACCTAATCTGCCATGTTGCAACCCCAAGGACATGTCCTGACCAGTGCTCGACATGTCCTTGAAGGTCCCATCAGGACCCAGGAGATGACCAAAACACCCTGAATATCTTGTGACTACCGGTCTGATGTCGTCCTCATATACCTCCTCCAGCCCACCCCTCATGAAAGTCTCCTATAAAAGAGGAGCCATGAACTCCCCAAACGCGTCTCCCTCACCCTAGAGATGGCCCGCACTCTTCCTTGAATGTGTACTTCTTGCTTTCCTAAATAAATCTGTCTGTAGCACTTGGAAATTCTTCTTTGACCCTTGTCTGCACCACGACGGTGCTGGTGATGACGATGACAGTGATGATGACTTGATTTAATTTGTTCTACTTTTAAAAAAATAGATTGTCCCCACGGAAGCCAATAAGACTAACATTGTGTCTCGATGGCACAGAATGACCAAATGCTGAACCCAAGTGCAACCTTCGGAACTGTGAGAAGAGGCAGCCTCGGTCTCAACATAAATGATCCGAGAGCTTTTCAACATCAAGGGGAATTCCAGGCATAACTAGTGCTTCAACCAGACGCGTCTCATTTCAGAGGCAAACATCCAGACCTGTGCTCATTTATGCATACGTGGAAGATCGCAGGGTGCTCCACGGGCAAATGAAGTCAATACTTGAGTAACAAACTTTGAACGCTGAAGATAAAAGCAGACAGGCCGTTCCTCCTTCAGAGGAGGTGTTTCGAGTCCTGGAAATCAGATCTGTTGTTCAAAGGGCAGCAGTGGAAACAGACTCCCAGGCCCGAGGCTCAGGAGCAAGTTCACAGCTGCTGCTTCAGTGAGCCGGGAGTTCCAGGCTCTCCATCACCTGTGCTCCGAATTCCTTTATGTCTCCCCTTCTCCACTTCAAAAACAGGTAGACATATGAACTGTAATACTTT
Organism: Glis glis; assembly: GCA_004027185.1. Lineage (NCBI taxonomy): Eukaryota > Metazoa > Chordata > Mammalia > Rodentia > Gliridae > Glis > Glis glis. The sequence goes on from PVJS01006603.1 coordinate 44,052, forward strand.
CTTTAAACTAATAATTTTTTGTACATTTTTTTGTGTTACTGGGTATTGAACCCAGAGGCATTCTACTTCTGAGCTACACCCCCAGCCCTATTTTTTATTCTTTATTTTGAAATAGGGTCACTAAGTTGTGGAGGGCCTCACTAAGTAGCTGAGGCTGGCCACGAACCCAGATCCTCCTGTCTCAGCCTCCCAAGTACTGGGATTGCAAGCGTGCGCCACCACGCCCCGGCTATATATAGACATCTTAGTCACAGTTCACAGTTCCTGGGAATGGAAACCTTTAATGGGAATAGGGTCTACACAGATGTGATCAAGCTAAGCTGAGGTCATATTGGATCAGGGTGGCCATGATCCAATGATTCTGGACAGAGACACACAGAGAGGAAACACCATGTGGAGATACAGACACAGAAGAGAGTGGCCAGGTGACAACACACACAGGGACTGGACGGAGGCAGCAAAGGCGTGGACTGCCAGAAGCTGGAAGAGGCAAGGAGGAACTCTCCCCCGGAGCCATGACAGGGAGCACAGCTCTGTGGATGCCTGGATCTCAAACTTCTGACCTCTAGAACTTTGAAAGAATTCACTTCTTTTGTTTTAAGCCACCCAGTTTGTGGTAATTTGTTACAACACAGCCCTAGGAACTGAATAGACATTTAATCTTTATAATAATCCTATGATTTAGTTACTGCTATGGTCTCCTTTTTTGGGAAAAGGAAACTGAGGCACAGAGAGGTTTGCCTAAAGTTACATAGTTATTAAGAAGCAGAGCTGGGATTGGAGCCCTGGCAGTCTGGTTCCAGAGTTGACATTTTTAACCACAAAATTATGGTACTTTTCAATACTGATCCATTCACTCAAAAAGTATTCATCGAGTACTTGTTAAGTACCACACGCTGTTTCAGATGCTAGGGACAGGAAAGAGGAGAGAGACCAAGATCCCTGCCCTTGTCAAGCCTACATCAAAGTGAGGGGACAGATGGGGCCACAGGAGAAGCTGTCCTCAGGAGAGAGCCAGGCTCAGACCAGTGCAAATGGGTAGACGTCCAGAGAAGAGCTCTGGGAGCTGGGCACACAGAAGATGGGGTCAGGTTAAGAGCGATACGGAGGCTTGAGGGGAATAAAGTCCCAGGCTGAGAACACAGGGATAAACTGGGAGTCCTGGGTGTCTTACGAAAGATAAATAACGATGACTGCAATAATCATAAATCTCTTATAAACTGACAAGAGGGCAAAGGATGTAAATAGGAAACTCGTAGAAGAACAAATGTTAATGGAAAAAATTAATAAATTCACTAGTAGTTGGGGAAACCAATGCAAATTAAAGTTAAAATGAGCTATCACTTTAAAACTATCAGACCAGTGAAAGGCCCAGGAAGAGGGTCACTACCAGTGAACAGAGAAACAAGTAGAGCTTGTGACGAGCTCAGGGGAGTGGAGAGATCAGCACGAGACCCTGACCAGCTGGATTCTCAGTGAGAAGGGAGAAGCTGAAATAGGACTGATACTCTTGCCGGTTTCCCTCCAGACATTTGCTGAATTCATAAGCTATATGGGGCAGAAAGCTAGGGACCAAGGCAGAAGTCCTCTGAAAAGAAGAAAGGAATTTGGGGGCCACCTTGTGGTCTTGAGGAAATAAGGACCAGTGTTCAGGAAATCTCAGGGTCAGGGGCTCAGAAAATAACTCAGTTTCTGATTAAGAAACTTTAGAGGGCTATACCCTAGGAGCAGGAGTTATTTTTTTAAAAATGCAAATAGAGCCTTGCCCATTACAACCCAGCCCCAAATCAACTCAGTTGCTAGACAGATTGAGAGAGAGAGAGAGAGAGAGAGAGAGAGAGAGATCAATGCCTACTCCATCTGCCCAGTGGAGGAAAGGGTGACTCATAACCTAGGGCATCTCAATTTTCCTAACATACAATATTTGGCATTGGATAAAGATCTATCTCTTATGCCAAGAGGCAGGGCCACATGAGCCAAAACCAAGACAAAGAAAAAATGACAATAGAAACAGATCCGCAGGTGATCCAGATACTAGAAGGAACAGAAAACAATTTTTATGTAGCATGAATATATTTAAGGAAATGCAGGAATATACTAAGATGATAGAAGAAAAGACTCAGACAACTGAAACATACAATACTAAAGAACTGTATGAATAAAATCAACACCAAATTGAAAAAAGCAGAACACAAGATTAATGAACTGAGTTGGGTGTGGTGGCGCACGCCTGTAATCCCAATACTTGGGAGGCTGAGAAAAGTGGATCACAGGTTTGAGCCAGTATCAGCAACTTAGACTATATGTAATGTGTATCTTGGATGCAATCCCAAACAGAAAAGGGACATAAGATAAAAAGATACAAAAATCTGAATGAACTATAGAAACTCAGAAAGTTAGTGACCAGTACACTTGCATTAAAAGAAGTACAAAAGGGAGGGCTTTAGAGAAAGAACTGAGTCCAAAGCACAAAGTATAAGATGCAAAGAAGAATGACAGCAAAGTAAATATGTAGATTCATCTTTCAGTCAGTGTTCTTATGGCTGTGACCCAAAAATCCTGACCATACAACTTAGAGGAAGGAAGATACATTTGCTCACAGTTCTGGAGATTTCAAGGGTTCAGTCCATGTTAGGCCAGTTGTAGTCTGTGGAGCTCAGGGCATGGTGCAGGGAGCATAGAGAGAAGAGCATGGAAGGGTTCTGCTTTCATATCATGGAGGCCAGAAGCAGAGAGCTAGTGAGGGGGTTCATGGACACATACACCATCCCTAAGGCTACACCCCCAGTGACCCGCCTCCTCCAGCCACACCCCACCTGCTTAGGTTACCCCCAAAAAATCCATTACGATTATCCACTGGTGAGATTTATCTACTGATGAGATTAGAAACCTCCTAATTTAACTTTATCATATGAGCTTTTTCAGGTCATTCTAAATCTAAACCATGACAGTTCATATTTACTGTATAAACTAATAATGCCTTGTGGGATTTTAGAATATATGTAAAATTAAAATACATGACAACAATAACACAAAAGATAAAGAGGGGATAAATCAAAGCATTAAGAATCTTGCATTGATGTGGAAGTGATAAACAATTTATATTTGACAATAAGAGAAGGATGCATGTTAAAATCGCTAGTGTAGCCTCTATAGAACTGATATAAAACTGCATTAATGCATAAGCTAATAGAGGGGAAAGTGAAATAATAGAAGTAGTTGAATAATCCAAAAGAAGGCAAAAAAGGACAGAAAAAGAAACATGAGACATTTGGGTCAACCAGAAAAAAGTATTAAGATGATAGCTATAAAATTAACTATATCAGTAATTAAGTACAAGATAGACTAAAGACTTCAAGTTGAAAATTGAGTCACACTATATCTTTTGAAAAATCAGCTATATACTGCCCCCAAGACTTACTTTAAGTATCCAAATAGTTTGAAATTAAAAGGATAGAATAGTATATACCATACTAACACTAATCAAAAGAAAGCTGAAGTAACTATATTATTATCAGGCAAAAATAGGCCTGAAAGCAATAGCATTACTCTGCATCAAGAGAGTCATGTGATAATGATAAAGGAGACAATTTGTAGGAAATTTCAGCAATTCTGAATCTATTTGTACCAAATAATTTAGCTGCAAAGTAAATAAAGCAACAATCAACAGGGGAAAAAAGGAATCTCACTAAATAAACCCACAAACAGATGGGAGACTTCAACATACTTCTGTCAACAGCTAACAGAATAAGCAGACAAAACTTTGGTAGGGATATAGAAGTTCTGAAAAATGAATTAATATAATCAACCTAATTGACATACTTAGAACTAATGAACCTCCTATGGTAGAGTACATATTCTTTTCAAATGCTTTTGGAAGGAACATCTACCAAAACTAACTATATGTGTTGAGACATCGTGCAAGTCTCAATATATTTCAAATGACTGATTGAAGTCATTTAGACTTTAGGATCTATTATCTGATCACAATGAAATCAACTTTGAGGAAGAGAATAGTTCAAATAATGTTGTCTATATATGAAGGCATCATTACCAATCTCACTAACATGTATGGGGAGGGAGAAAGGGGAGCAAGGTTGGATACAGAGGGAAATACACCAAGTATTATGTGCATGTATTAATGTATCACTTTGAATCTCACTATGATGTATAATTACAGTGCAGTAATAAAAATATACTAAAAACAAAAGGTAAACTAGAAAATCCCAAATGTTGGGAAATTAAACACATTTTAAAAATAAACTGTTAGAGAAAGGAGAAATTATAAAATATTTTTAATTGGATGACAATGAAAATATGCCCAAAATTGCATGGTGCAGCTAAACCTGTACTTAGAGGGAAACATATAGCCATCAATTCATATATTAGAGAAATAAAGGCTGAAAATCAATGACCTAAAATTCTCTCTTAATAAATCAGAAAAAATAAAAGCAAGTTAAATCCAAATCAAGTAGAGGAAGAAAATAACATTACAGCAGAAATAAATAAATGAAATGACAAGCAAATATACAATAGAGGAAATAACAATACAAATAAACTTGTTACTTTGAAGACTAACAAAACTGACAGACTTGAACTTCTGCTTCTGAACAGGATGGAGTAATTTATTCTAAGCTAACATTCTCAACTGGAACAACTAGAAAAGCCCAGTCAGTTACAATGACAATCTTTTTAAAGGCATCAGAGGGTTTAGGAAGCAATAAGGACCCAAGGGACTAAAATTCCATGGAAGGAGGACCTTTTGGAGGTGAACTGGGGATGTATAATTGCACTTGCCCCAAGAGCTGCTGATGTTTCTGGGAGTGGATACTGGATGGAGAAGTGGGGTTGGTCCAGGCAGTGGGCTGCTCTATAAAGCTTGCATTAGTTATGTGGCAATGCAGTGGCAAAATTGAAGACTTTGGGGGGCTCGCACCTGACTCATCTGCCCTTCCAGACATAGGCTGCACTCTGAATGAAAGTCCCACAGTCCTGTGGCACTTAGGAGACAAAGCCCACCAGGGAGAAAGGCCCTGATGGCCCACTGAGAAGGCCCTAGGGAGTCATGACACTGAGGTCTGAAGCCTCTTTAGCCCTGGAGGAACTTGCCAATTTGGGCACAGCTAAGTGCCAAGAGAATCCAGCTGTGGCCTCTGAGGAGGGCTGTTTCTGGAAAATGGAGACAGAAGTACAGACTTCTGAAGACTGTGTGGGACTTGGATCCCCAAAGATGAGATGTGAAGAACCTCAATCACAAAGCTGGTCACTCCCTAAAATAGCTGCAGATTAGACAGGCACAGTGGCGCACGCCTGTAGTCCCAGTACTTGGGAGGCTGAGACAGGAGGGTTGCAGTTTCAAAGCCAGCCTCAGCAACTTAGTAAGACCCTGTTTCAAAATTAGAAATAAATAAGTAAGTAAGTAAGTAAGAAAATAAATAGGACTGGGGTTTTAGGCTAGAGGTATAACCTGAGATCAATTCCCAATACACACACACACACACACACACACACACACACACACACACACACATACCAGCTGCAGGTCGGGAGGCAGTTTGGGATGGGAAGCTCAAGATGTAAACTAAGCCTCTTCATCCCCCTCAACCACCTGCCCTCAATAGCGCAATACTTCAGACATCTTTCTGGGTATTTCCTCAGCCCTGAACAGGATGCTCTGTGTGCTGAACTCAATCAAGCCCTGAGGAGCATCAAGAATTCCTTCCTGGCTGGGCATGGTGGTACACGCCTGCAATCCCAGTACTTAGGAGGCTGAGACAGAAGCATCGCTGGTTAGAGGCCAGCCTCAGCAATATAGAGAGACCCTCAACAACTTGGTGAGACTATTTCAAAGTAAAAAATAAAATAGGACTGGGGGTGTAGCTCAAAGGTGGAACTCCCCTGGATTCAATTCCTAGTACCAATAAAATAAAATTCCCTCCTTCTGACATCAGAGTGTAAAGGTGTGACATGGTGTCCAGAGCCTTTAGCTGCAGTTGCCCTCAATGGACGCGTGGGGCGAAGACGCAGAAAAGATCTCTCCTCTCTCCCTCTCTCTCGCTTCCTCTTTCTCTCAGTCACCCACCCCTGTGTGGACATCTGTGTCTCTTACTGTGGAAGTGTCTGTTTGTCCCTCTCACTGTTCCCTTAATTTTTTGTCCCTCCCCTCATATAACCATGATATATAACAAGAGTTTTAAAATACCTGTTTACTGAGCAGAGCTGAAAGCTCCCAATAGACTTAAAACCATGCGAGTGAAAATATTCGATTCTTAACTTTAAAAACCCAAATCTGTTCAATCATAATCATTTAGTTTGCCTCTCCCACCCGAAGGCTCTGAGATGCCTGATAGTGTGCGGGGGGCTATTTTACATTGGGGCCCCTGTCGCCTGAGTGGGGAAGAATATATGTCATTAGGAATCGATGGTAGTGGGGTGGAGGCAGTGCGGATCCCCCGGGGTCTGTGAATCTGATTGGCCAGCAGGATGAAGGTGCTTGGCTCAGAGAAAGAAGGGAAGCTCCCTTCGTGCTAAGCGAGGTGAGGTAGCCTTGCCCACCGCAAGTACGAAAGAGAGGGGCAGAGGACAGGAGGACACGAGGAACCCGGGACACCTGGTAGAGACGTTTCCAATTCTTGCTTCCCTGATGTCCATCTCAGGCATGCAGGGAGCTGGCTGATGAGCTCCGCAGCTGTCTGTCTCCACAAGCTTCAGCTGGGCCTCCAGAGGTGCGACTAAGAATAACAGTGAGCTAAACAGCGCTCGATGGCTTACTGAGAACGGAGAAACCACATCAGCCACTTATGGGGAATTTGAATCATAAAGCTGTCCTCAATCCCTGATGGATTGTGTAGCTCAATTAGTCTAATTACTCCATCAGACTTATGGCCTAAGTATCTTTAGGGTTTTTTTTTTTAATTTTATGTTCCCCATGGGTCACCGGCCCCAAGGGATGAAAGTGGTTTCCCGGGTGTGTAGGTCAGAAACTCCAACTCTGCTTTATCCGTGGCCCCACGTGGCTTGGTGGCAACTCTGTGAGTGACAGCCCCCCGGCATGTTCACTGAGAGGACGGGCTACCTGGGGCAGTGGCCAGAGCCAGGACCTGGGCGAGGGGCGTTTCCCGGGAGAGAGGACACGCGTTCCGAGGTTGTTGTGAGAAAGGATGCAGAAGCTCAGTGTCCCCCTCTTCCCCTTCACTGCACAACCACGGAAAGCACGCGGCCTTCATTCACCCCACTGGCTCGGCCAACCGACCAGGGCGCCACCTGTCATCTCACGTTAATCAGAAGGTCAGCCATGCCTCACTAAACAGAGACGACGAGAAGACAAATTATTAATAATTTAATAAGCACAATTTGTAGAGTGAACACGTGCCAGCGCACAGAGGAGAAGACATGCAGGTGTTCTCCACAGCACCAGGCAGTGACCCGCCAGTCCCCATCGGCCCTCACCAAAGCCCGCAGACAGCCACTCTCTGCCCGGCCCAAGGACAGAGGGCTGGCGAGAGCAGACCATCAGCACTCCTAATTTAGGTCCCGAGGTTCCCAGGCCACGATGGGCGCCACCTGTGTCTGAATAATGAACTGCTTTTTGCAAGCGCGACCAGGCAAAATGATGTCAGTGACTTAGAGCTTCGTTCCCGATTCCGTGGGAGAAATTTTACAACCACTTCACTGTACTAATTGCTGCAATGCAGACTTGGAAAAAGAGGAGGACAGGAACATTGTCTATTCATGACCAAAATGACAGGAAGAAGTGGCATTGTTATTAAAAGTAAGATCCTTCTGGCAAAACTCCGAGGCCAGATACAACCTAGAGACACGCTGTCAGCTACCCAGTAAGCCTGCATCACACCCAACACGCCCCCGCATTACACCCAGTAACCCTGCATCACACCCAGCACGCCCGCATCACACACAGAAAGTCTGCATCACACCCAATACTCCTGCATTACACCCGGCGAGGCCAGATAACCCCCAGCCGGCCTGCATGACACTCAGCAAGCTTGCATTAGTTACGTGGCCCATATCACAGCTAACAAGGCCCACATTATACCCAGCGAGGGTCAGGGGCCGACACAGACACGGGGATCAAACCAAGTTCCTGAATGGCTGAGCAGCTGAACACCGAGCCACCACCTCAACTCCGAAGCTTTGCTGTTCTTGGAAAAGTGGGCATGATGTCACCTCTACCTCACGGGGTCCCTGTGAGGATTAGCAGTAAGGCTTGCAGGGCCGTGACCCCAGCACCTCGCGTCGGAGGGGCTCGGTTTCTGCCATCACTGTTGCCGTTATTCCAATGGTGGTAATCATTGTCATCGTCACTCTTATTATTGCTTCTATTGCCCTGAGAGAATTATGTGACCAATTATTCTATAGATCTCTATAGAGAAATCAGTCCCAAAGGCTTCCTATCATCGGGGTGCCAGGCACTGCATCTAACCTAAACTCCAGCCGTCTGCAGTATGAGCCAATGATGTTTCCAGCTCTGATTTCAATGGCAGAAAAGAAGCTGTTTACCCTGATCTATGAGTGATCTCTTCAATTAACAATGATAATTTACATTTAGATGAGGCTTTTCAGCTTATGAAGTTCAAACCCAGGTCCATAGTAGACTGTTTAAAGTGACCCCAAGGCTGTTAATCTTTAAGGACAGTCACAAAAAGATTTTTCCTAATAAGTCACTAGGGTTAAACCTCACAAGTCACTAGGAAACCAGTGCTCAATTTGCCTAATTGTATCCACAGTGCATTGCTCATTAATTTTCATGTTCAAAAATAACAAACTCTGTTCCCTACATATTGGTCTGTTATGGACTAAATGTGTCTCCCCCAAATTCATATGTTGAAATCCCACCCCCTACCCAGTGTGAACAGGACTAATGCCCCTTTAAGAGAGACCCCAGAAGCCAGGTGCAGTGGCACATGCTTGTAATTCCAGTACTTGGGAGGCTAAGACAGGCGGATTCGCAGGTTCAAGGCCAGCCTTGGCAACTTAGCAAGACCCTCAGCAATTTAGCAAGACCCTGGTTCAAAACAAAAATAAAAACAGGGCTGGGGGTGTAGCTCAGAGGTAGAATCCCCTGGGTTCAATCTCCAGTACCACACCCACAAAAAAAAAAAGGGAGATCCCAGAGAACTCTCATTCTTTTTCCACCATGCAAGGGTGCAACGGGAAGTCTGTAGTCTGCACTCCGGAAGAGCCCTCACCAGAACCAACCATGCTGGCACCTGAGCTGGGACTTCCAGTCTCCAGAACTGAGAGAAGTATGTGCTGTTTCCAGGCCCCCCGGCTGCGGTACGCTGTTACAGAGGCCCGGGGAGTGGCCCTTTCTTGGTTTCTACTCTTCCTTTCCCCTTACTAGGGCCCTCCTCAGGCAGCAGGGAAGTCTCTGAGCAGCCAGCAGGCGGGAGAGGAAGCGAAGGAGCTTGCTGGTTACTTCCACGGCACAAGTAGCTTCTCAGAGTTTCGGTTAGCTGTCCCTCGAGGTCAGGCAGAATCCACACTCACGGGCAGAGATGGGTGCAAGGGAGAGGGACTGGGGCTCTGCCCCGGACAGTGTGGGAACCAGCTTCCTGCTAGGAATCCCCGCCATCCCTCAGTCCTCGGGGTGGTGGCGTGTACTCAGGGCTCTTCAAGGTCATTCACTGAGCACAGGCTCACTGGGCCCTGCTGTGTGCCGAGCACTCGGGGTCTCACTGTACAAAGGATCAAAATGCCGACCTTGACACATACGTTTTAATAGGAAGACAACCAAACATGTGGGATAAAGAAGTGGACCGAAGGCACTGTTGTTACGATGTGTGTGACAGAAGGTGACAAGCGCTGTGGAGAGAAACCAGGGCGTCGGGATCCAGGCAGGCAGGGCAGGCTGCGGGTGGATGGGAAAGCCGGGGCCGCTCCATAGAGGAGAGCTGTGGAACAGACTTTAGGGAGGTGAGGAACGCCACGTGGACAGCAGAGGAGCCGTGTGCCATGCGGGTGGGGGGGGTCAGCCAGCGTGGAGGCAGGAGTGTCCTGAGGGGTTGGTTTAACCAGCTTTTTCATCACTGTGACCAAACGTGGGGGAAGAAAGGTTTATTGGCTCACAGTTTAGAGATTTCAGAGATCAGTCCATGGTTGACCGGCTCTAAGGTTGAACGACTCAGCGGAAGGGCTTCAGAACATGGCAGAGGAGGAAGAACAGTGCTCCACTCAAAGGTAGTGAAGCAGAGAGAGAGAGAGAGAGAGAGAGAGAGAGAGAGAGAGAGGGAGAGAGATCCAGGGACAAATACAGTCCTCACGGCCATGGCCCAGTGACCCATCTCCTTCATCTTCCTGTCCTGCCTCTGCATCTGGCTGCACATGCCTAACACATGCTTAACACATGAGCTTTGAGGGACATTTTAAATCCAAACCAGGATGGGGGTGGGGCTGGCATGGCTGCTGTGTGGCCAGCTGGGACGAGCGTGGGAAGAGTTGAGGCCAAGCAGACAGAGAGCCACGGGTGGGTCTGAGCAGGAGACTTCTTGTTACAGGGTTGCTCTGACCGCTGTGCTGAGAGTAAATGGCGCAGGGCCAGGCCGAAAGCAGGACCCTGGATCTGTAGTGAGAGACCGCAGGCAGAAGCAGGGGGTGGCGACACATCATTGCAACTTAGAACAATCAGGAAGGGCGCCCACAGGCTTGCTGATGAGTTGGATGCTCAAGGAAGAGGAGAATCAATAAAGAATATGGGGTTTTAGCACTGAGCAACTGGAGAAAAGGTTGTCCTTGGGAAGAAAGCTGGCGGAAAGGCTGTGCGGAGAACAGGGCATCTCTCCATGCTCCCCGTGGTGAGGTGGAGCGGGCAGGTGGACACAGGACACAAGTTCAGGAGCATCCACGGCTTGGGCCGGGCCTGAGGGGGCCGCTGGCCAGAAGATGGAAGGAGCTGAGAAGATGGAAGGTCAGCAGAGGGGCAGGATGAGCAGCTGTGCATGCTGGTCCTGGCTCTGCCACTGCTCAGAGGCAGTCACTGTCCCTCCGAAAGCTCAGGGTCAGACCAGCATGGCATTCCATGAGTCTGCGAGTAGACACTGTGACCCCTCCAGACTCGGGCAAAAGGGCAGGTGACTTGGGTGAAATGGAATCTAGGGCCAAGTGCCCTGCAGGGGAGGGGAAGGGGACAGTGGGAGTTAGGTGACTGGCACCCGATGACTTCCCATCCCCCACAATCAGTTCCCACAGTCACCACGCACTCCCCTGGATCTAGAGCGGAACTTGATGACCCTCATCCAGGCCATCAGTGAGTAGTTATTGGCCACCTGGCCCCCCAAACCAGAAAGCTGGGAACCATCCTTGAATACCACCCCTTTACCCTCCTCCCTCCCTATCTCCCTCCCTCCCTCCCTTCCTTCCTTCTCGGACTAAACCCAGGGGTGTTCTATCTCAGCCCTTTTTATTTTTTATTTTGAAGATCTCACTAAGTTGCTGAGGGTCTTGCTAAATTGCTGAGGCTGGCCTCAAACCTATGATCCTTCTGTCTCTTGGAATTCTCCTGTCCCAGTCTCCCAAGTCCTGGGATTACAGGTATGTGCCACCACGCCTGGCTTTGCCCCTTATTTCCAAGCATTTCTTGACTCTATTCTCCTCGCTGTCCCCTCCTGCTCACATGGTTACAGACCCTCCACATCCTTTTGCTCTGTGTTGTTTGGGGAAGGAAGAGGGACTGGATTATCTCGATAGTGAGCCCCACCCATATGCCTCAAGTCCTGCTCCATGCAGTCCATCCTCCAAGAGGCCGCTGAAATGATGCTCCAGGAGGCTTGGGAATAGATCCATGGTAAAGAGCCTATTACGGTACCTGGCTCGGGGGTGGGGCTGGAAAAGTAGTGGCCACTAATGTAATTAATCTCTTCTCGGAACTCTATTTCATTGCCTTCTTCTAAATTTGCCCACGTGGACACGGCTACAAATTAACTGAAACGCTCTCCTTAACAATAGCTGAAGCTGATTAGCTAGAGGGATCATAATAGGAATTTTAAGCAATAGTTTGAATTAATTCCTGAGAAGTCTATGCAGAACCCTTCAAGCTGAGCCCTTTCTGGCAGAAGCCCACCAGTTCCCATAAGCCCATGCAAATCAGCCCTCTGCGTTTCCCATATTTCACTGCCAGATTTTTTTTTCTTTCACTTTCTAGAGGAGCAAACCCGGCTCTGTCACCACAGCATGACAGGGACTCTTCGCTGGCAGGCGGGGCCCGAGCAGCTTTGCTCCCTCCCCCACTCTGCCTTGATGCCGTGCCAGGCCACGGTGGATGGCTACGCCAGGCAGCAACCAAGGCTTTTCTTTAGAAGTTTAAATACCAAAAACTGGCCCCATCCCTATTGGAAGTATTCTTGGAAGAGATGTGCCAAAGACAATTTTTTTTGGCCCAAATTGTTGAAAGATGCCTAGCAATGGATCTGCTTTGTCCCAGAATAAACCAGGCCTGGCAACCTGCTTCCTCTCTTCTGAAGTGTGTTGGAGTAATGAGACAACCGAGTTTCTGCAGGGGAGAGTGGCGAGAAGCATCCTCCTACCTTCTTGAAGTCCCGCATGCTGATCTTCCCATCGGGCCCCTTGCCGAGGGCGAGGAAGCGCTCTCTGAATGCCGAGTCCTGCTGCTGTATGCAGGTTTTGAGTTTCTCGATGACTTCTTCTGAGGTCATATTCTTGATCGCAGGCTTCATTCTAAAATCAAAGCAGGCATTTAGATCTGGCATTAACTGGCACACGCGGGCTGCCTCCTAACGGCCTCGCTGTTCTCCACTTCTCCCATGACAGCGAGGCTAACCAGCGAGGCTTCCCCAGCGAGGAAGCAGTTGCTTGGACAGGTGGGGTGACTCTGGGGCTCCCTGCACTCCTCTGGCTCATAAGTGGCAGAGCCAGAACGGGGGGGTCAGCAGCACTGTGCCCACGTACAGGCTCCTGTTTGCTAAAATTTGGTGGTAGGCAGGTAAGGCTTGAAGGGAGAGATACTGAGCTCATGCTAAGATTAACTGTGTTTTGAGCTGAATAAAAATGGTGTGGGTTCAGGGGTGGTGGTGCATGCCTGTAATCCCAGTACTTGGGAGGCTGAGACAGGAAGTTCCCTGTTTACAAAAAAAAATAAATGTGTGGGACTGGGCACACATAAAGGATTTCTTTCTTTTTTTTTTTTTTTTTGTACTGGGGATTGAACCCAGGGGCATGCTACCTCCGAACTACACCCTTGGCCCTCTTTTATTTTTTATTTTGAAACAGGGTCTCGCTAAGTTGCTGAGGGCCTTGCTAAATTGCTGAGGCTGACCTTAAACCTGCAATCCTCCTATCTCAGCCTCCCAAGAACTGGGATTATAGGTGTGTGCCACTGCACCTGGCTGAAAGGATGTTTTTATGAACTGGGAAATTTTAAAGCCAGAGCCTATTATTATAAAACTTCAAGTTAAAGACATAGATCATTTTGCAGTAACAAGATCAGGGAAGTCACCCAATGTCCATGGAAAGGAAGGGAAGCCACAATTATTCCAAGTTGATTTGTGAAATCAACTTGATTTGTAAAATATAAATCTTACGTGGTGTGCTGTAAGTGTGTGCGTGTGTTTGGAGGATAATTATTTCCTCAGCTCTCTGGAAGTCTTTGGGAAGAACAGCACGGACATCAGAGAGTCATGGGGAATGGACTTCCATTCTCCATCTGCTCCTCCCGACTTTTAAGAGCTCTCCAGGAAGGCCTGTGTTTTATGAAATGCTTAATTACCATTACTCTCCTCACCAGTTTTAGGAAGCAGACATATCACAGAATATTTAACCTTTCTCTTAAAATATCATCGTTCTGCTCACATATAAGGCAACGCCTATGGAGACGCCAGATATTCAAATTTCACTAGCATGTCATTAAAATGCTCCCACTGCTCTGGACTTAAGAACTTTCTGAGAGGGAGATGGCCAAGCGAAGTCTGCTGAGTTTTACCTTTCCTGTGGATTTATGATGAGCTATGAACAAGCAAGTTAAAATAATATCTTTTCATTAGACTGAACCTGCATTTTCCAAAATGAAGAAGAGCTAGAACGTTCATTAGTCCCGCTTTTTATAGATTTGCTAAGTGTGTTTTATTGTTACAATTCGATTTGGCAATCTTCTTAATAATTCTATCATTCATAGTAGAAAATGTTAGCTGGCTTAATGGTGTGCTTTGCAAGAAATATGAAATGGTGCTGAGGAATCCAGGAGTCTGGGAAGGAGGCGACGTGGACACATGGAACAGCAGAGCAGGAGACGGCCTGGATTCGTGGCCCAGGACGGCCACAAAATGCGGGGTAGCAAGTCCCCACACCTCTCGGGCCGCAGGCAGGCTTTCAGTTCTAAAATCCACAGGCAGGTTCCATCATTCCTAAGGTCTCTGCAGGCTGTGAGTTTTAAAATCCACTGACTGTATGTACTGCATGCACAGCATGCCACCTTTCTTATTTAAATAATAAACTATGAAAACACTCACTTAGCCCACAAAGATGTCCGAAGTGCCTTTCCCAGGTGAGGCACCGTGGCCCGCTTCTATTTTACCTCTCAAAAAGATCTGGCTGCTGCTGTTCCTCTTTCTGAACATGTTCACTTAGCTGATCCTTTGGAACAACAATTTCAGAGACGGCGGGCGGGTCCTTAATTCCAATGCATGCCAAAAGTTTCTTGTAAAGGATTCTTCCCGAAGGCGTATCTTGAAACTTAGTGCAGAGTCTGGATTTGAAAAATAATTAGAGCACACCCATTAGAATGACTGAAATCAAAAGGACTGACCCTGCAAGCAAGGATGAGGAGATGGGTGACTGCGGCTTTCATCCCCGCTCCTGGGAACAGGCAATGTACCACTGGAGCGGGCTGCTGCTACTAAGGATGCTGCTGCTCTTGTTAGAAGCGCTCTTGCGCCGGGCGTGGTGGCACACGCTTGTAATCCCAGTACTTTGGGAGGTGGAGACCGGAGGATCCGGGTTCGTGGCCAGCCTCAGCTCTCTCTCTCTCTCCCCCTGTCTCTCTCTCTCTTTACCTAGTGAGGCCCTCCGCAACTTTGTGAGACCCGGTTTCAAAATAAAGTATAAAAAAATAGGGCCGGGAGCCGGGCGTGGTGGCGCACGCTT
>PVJS01006604.1:0-59118 GCA_004027185.1 Glis glis
TTTGAAACCGGGTCTCACGAAGTTGCGGAGGGCCTCACTAAGGATAGAGAGAGAGAGAGATAGAGACAGAGACAGAGAGAGAGCTGAGCCTGGCCGCGAACCTGGATCCTCCGGTCTCCGCCTCCCAAAGTACTGGGATTACAAGCGTGCACCACCATGCCCGGTTTTTTATTCTTTATTTTGAAACAGGTCTCACTAAGTTGCAGAGGGCCTCACTAAGTAGCTGAGGCTGGCTGCGAACTTGCGATCCTCCTGTCTCAGCCTCCCAAGTCCTGGGGCTACAAACGTGTGCCACCACGCCCAGCTTATAATTTATGTTTACAGTAAAGTAAATGGTAGTCACAGAAACTAACATATAATGGCCAACTCTACTCAAAGCTGAAAGCCCTTTTTCTTTAGTCCGTGGTCCCGGGTCAAGATCACAAGGGGGCCTCTCTCTGGCACCCTGTGTCCCATTCCTCTGGCCACCCTGATGGCCATGGCTTGGGATGACACCAGCCTTCCTTACTTTGCGCTGCTCCCTGCTCCTGCACAAATAATCCACATTTACAGTTTTCTGTATGGAGATTAACAGAGGAAGACACTAACCGTCACCATCCCTCAGACAACATTTGATCTTGTGCTGCCATGTTTTCAAAGCACCTGATTCTCCACTGAGAAACGAAGACACGCCTCATCGCGCCGCCAGCGTGCATTTCCAATGGAGCGCTGCATCCTCTCCTAGCTACTACTGAGCTCTCCAAACAAGGATGAAATAGTATCTGGATGGGTCACATGCTGTTGCTTTGGAAACAACAGGTCAGAGAGAAATCACGGAATAACTAAAAAGTGACAGAAAAACAAACTGTTTCTTAGACTCCAGCAGGCAGAGCAGTGAAATTTAAAAGCTGTAGGACAGGACAGTCATTATTAAATTTTATTTCAGCCCAGCGTGGTGATGCACGCCTATAATCTCAGTACTTGGGAGGCTGTGACGGGAAGATGACAGGTTCATGGCCAGCCTCAGCAACTCAGGGAGACCCTGTTTCAAACTAAAAAATAAAATAGGGCTGAGGGTGTAGCTCAGAGGGAGAAAGCACCCAGTACCATAAAAAAAGAATTATCTCAACATTATGTATTAGCAAATCCTTATCTGTTTTGCTGCTCTATGCTAAACAAGTATATTTAGTGACAAATGCCTGCCACTGCCTGTGCAATCAAGCAAGATGTAGGGTAAAGTTCAAGCCGGCCTCAAGCTACTTTTGCAGCCTGATTGTTGCAGAGCCTCAGACTTAGGTCTCAGGACCCTGCTTCGCAGGCTGCTGCCCAGTGGACACTTCTACCGGGATGCCTGTGCGCCTGCATCCTCAACCTTCCACCAGGTGAATTCATCGCATCCACAGGTCGCCCACTCAAACAAACCCTCCCTGCTCCCTTAAACCGGGAGCTCCTGGAGGACAGAGACAGAGCCACAAGCAATCAGTCAAAGCTGACTTCCCAACAGCTTAGCGCCATCTCTACAAAGACCCATCAGTTTCTCTTGAAAATTCAGGACCTTTCTCCTGTTTGGTCTGGGAGAGAAAGCAGAAGACCTTAGTAGAAAATTCATTCCTTTATATTTTATTATTTTGTGTATGTGTGTGGTACTGGGGATTGAACCCATGGGCATTCTACCTCTGAGCTACACCCCCAGCCCTATTTTTTATTCTTTATTTTTGAAATAGGATCTCACTAAGTTGTGGAGGGTCTCACTAAGTAGCTGAGGCTGGCCTCGAACCTGCGATCCTTCTGTCTCAGCCTCCCAAGTAGGGGGATTACAAGTGTGAGCCACCACACGGGGCTCTGGTGACTCTTTTGAAAGGAGGAATGGAAATTTCACACTGGGCTGCACTTCTGCCCTGTGACTCAGCTTTCGACTCTCAGGGGTGTCATCCACAAAAGACCTCGCAGCATGTCCAGCCCGTCATGACGGAGGACAAGTGACTAGACACCCCGGGCCCCTCTGCCACTCAGCTCTGCGGTGGACTTTCTGGATCTGGGTTATTGTAACCAAGTGGAGGACATGTCATAAAACAATAGGGACATTACTCGAAGTATCGTTATTCCTAAGAGTTGTTTATCCCTTTAAATCATAATTAATATATATTTGCACAATAACTCAAAAATCAAGCCATATGTAATGCCAAGCGAGAAGTACTGCCTATGCTGGTGGCTTAAATGCATACTAGAAATATTAAATTAAGAAATGGAATATTCAGCCGGGCATGGTGGCGCACACTTGTAATCCCAGTAATTGGGAGGCTGAGACAGGAGGATCAGAGGTTCGCTACTTAGTGAGGCCCTCTGCAACTTAGTGAGACCCTGTTTCAAAAATAAATAAAAAATAGGGCTGGGGGTGTAGCTCGGAAGTAGAATGCCCCTGGGTTCAATTCCCAGTTCCGCAAAAAAAGTAATATTTAATAATGATAAGCATTTATTGAGCACCAGGCTCTAGTCTAAGGTTTCAATATACTAAGGTATATATATTTATATATCTTGACACATCTAATCCTCACAAGAATCCCAGAAAGAACGTATTATTGTTCTCCTTATTTAAAAAAAAAAAAGCCAGGAGTGGTGGTCCATGCCTGTCATCCCAGTACTTAGGAGGCTGAGACAGGAGGATTGTAGGTTCAGGGCCAGTGTCAGCAACTTAGACCCACAGCAACCTAGTAAGAACCTGTTTCCAAATAAAAAATAATAAGGGCTGGGGGTATAGCTTAGAGGTAGAATGTCCCTGGGTTCAATAGCCAGTACAAAAAAAAAAAAAATGGCAGATGTGGCAGAGCAACAAAAAACTTTGAAGAATGTTTGCACTGGTTGAGTCCAAGTTAGTGTGTCCACCAATGATTCTCAACTTTCTTTTACCCAACCATACAAAAACATGATCACACTAGTAACAGAAATAAGAAGCCACATGCCTGGCTTCTACGCTAGCTCAGCCCGACACACCTGGGACGTGTGGATTTCTATTTCTGGGCCTCAGTTTTCTGAGCAGCCAAGAGAGTAGGAAGATTGACAATGCTCTGAAACCCTGAGCATTCCCGACTCTACAGGGGGTGAACTCCAGCTGGGAGCTGGCCTGGGGCTGGACTTTCTAGCTTCTTCTCTACCTCAGTCAAGCTGGGCTTCTCCTGCAGAGAGGAGGAGGCCTGACCTGCCCTTTCCAGCACATGTTCACAGTCCAGGTTGCTCTCTCCACCACAGTCGGAAGCTCTGTAGATGCCACAACCTGGAGTGTAGATTTGTGCAGGACCCTAGCCGCCCTCTTCCAGGTGCCCCTGCAGTTCTCAGGCCTAACTCAAGTGGAAAGCAGAGTCCAGAGCCCCACCCTTAGGCCGGGGGTGGGGAGTCCTCGCCCAGGAGAGCACCTGCCCCCCTCTTCCACAGCCTTCCATTCCCTTCTTCAGCCTCGCCTGGTCTTAGTATCCCTCCCACTGCACTGGGGCTGCTTCTCTGACCTGAGCGTGATCCCAGTGCCCTGATTCCTGGGCCCCACCCTGGCCATTCAGATCCAGCAGGGACCAGGAGACTGCGTTTCCATCAGGCCGGGGTTGCTAGCCCAGGGGCCACACCCTAAGGAGCAGCACACCCCAGCACACTGAAGGATGTCAATAAATATGCATCAAATAAACTGTGGAATCTCTGCTGAGATCATAAATCATGTTTTACAAGGGCCCGGCACTTCATCACCCTGACCTCAGCTGACCTTTATGGCTCAACACGGCAGGGCGGGAAGCCACATCCCCCTCTACCGCTGTCTGAGGAACCCCAGCTCCCGAGATCTGAGCAGCGTGACAGGTCCAGGTGGCTCCTACAGGCAGGGCTGGCCCAAGACACACGGAGTGGTGACTTCTCTAGAGCTGCTCTGAGCCTCTGAGACTTTGTGCAGCACACCTTGTCAACACATCTGTTTCCCCCAGTTTAGCATTTCCCTGGTAGATGAACTGAAGGATAAAACAAGGCCAAAGGAAACAGTTATTTTATTTACTTATTTATTTTATTTATTTATTTGTGGTACTGGGGATTGAACCCAGGGGTATTCTACCTCCGAGCTACACCCCCAGCCCTATTTTTAATTCTTTATTTTGAAACAGGGTCTCACGAAGTTGCGGAGGGCCTCACTAAATAGCTGAGGCTGGCCGTGAATGCGGATCCTCCGGTCTCAGCCTCCCACATACTGGGATGACAAGCGTGCGCCACCACGCCTGGCAGTTATCTTAAATCTGGGCAAAAAAGGCACAGAGGCCCCCTCCCTCCCCCCTTCCCTTCCCGGGGAACTGCCCCCAAAGCTTTACTAACTCTTGACCGGTTCAAGCAGCAGGTGGTGGCTTACACAGAGCACTGGGGATATAATACACATGGGAGGCTTTTTCCAAAGAATTCACTGTCTTCACCAAGGAATCTCAGACGAACCAAAACCACAGATACGGAGGTCCGCTAGAAGCACCGCTGGTTCGTTTATGAAAAAGCTGACCAAGAAAGTATCAGCGAGTCATCATCATCGCGCGGCCCCTGAACCCTCCCTCTGGCCTCAGCGAGCAAGTCCAGTGCAAAAGCTGCCTGTTGCATAAATTTAGCCAGTGCCTTCCGGTGTTCAGAGCCGGAGACCGGGGATTTCTAGGTTGGCAGGCAATAAATATTTGTTCGCCAGGCTAGGGGATTTCTTTTTCCTCAAATGCTTATCACCCTCAACTGGACTGACTTCTGATTCAGCTCTGTGCATCCACTCCGCCTCCATGCCTAACCCTCCCAGAACTTCTGCTGACCAGAAATCCTGCACCGCTCACACAGAGGAGATGATAAATTCACCCATTAGACGGTAAGCACCTCCATTAAACTATTACCCCCTCGAGGCCGCAGAGCACCGAGGGGTGGAGAGCCACAGGATGGAGGATGCACTTCACAGGTGTCAAGCACTTAGCAGACACTCAGCCAAGTGACGGCTGTAATTATGTCATTACGTCCTCCCCTGCAGCTCCCCACAGATGGGAATCCCATTGCCCTTTAACAGGGTCAACCAAGACTTGCTTGCTTGCTTGTTTAATTAATTCAGGGGGCCCGGGGTGCAGCGGGGACTCAAGGATGAGGGAGGAAATTAGATAGTGGAGTCTCCTCCAGGCTGGACTGACACCATGGTAACCAGAGAGCAAGAGGCCTTGTGACCAGCAGAAGAAGCGAAGAGACACCCGCGTGACCATGACAGCAGCAAGCGCAGGAGCGGTGAGCAGGCCTGCAACAGTCTGAGGGGAGGATGGCACCCCGGTGCTCCTCCAAAGGGGAGGCCGGGGCCACGCATGGCACTCTAAGCCACTCAGGGCCCTGGAGAGCCAGGGAACAGGGGGCCTGTGGTGCTGCTGCCGGGGGTCCAGTGGGGAGAGCTGGGGGTGCGGCTGACATGGTGGTGAAGGGTGGATTAGCGGGAACCCCCGGAGGAAGAAAAGCATCCTGTGATGCACGCCCTGCCCAGGCAAGCAGAGTGCCGGCAGTCCTCCCTGCAGAGCCCTTCCCCAAAGACCTGGTGCCACCAACCAGGGCAGCACTGTCACCCCTCCCCATGAGGACCAAAGACATCCCCCCCCCACTGCAATGCCCAGCTCCCACACCCCACCTCTGGAAAGGAAGTAGCTCACCCATGAGACACACAGGTCTCCTTACTAACTCTAAGGGCTGCTCGGGGCCGGGGATTGACTAAGGGTCCATCAATGGCCTGAGGACCGCTGAACCCAGCTTCTGCCTTCATCCAACCCCGCGGGCTCGATATGTTACAAACCCAGAGATAAAACGCCCCGTCAGAGGATGGAAACGGGGAAGGATTTTAATTGCACCTTTCCTATGATGGCTAATTGGTTTAGCTTCTCTTTGTCTCCATGTAAATCCTTGAATGACAAAAGCAATACCAATTAACCAACTTTCTACATTTAGGAAGCCATTAGGATTATTTGTTGATTGACTTAATAACTGGTGGTTGGGAGGAAAAAATGAGAAAATTCAGAGAAGCAGAAAGAAAATACAAGTACCAAATGCTTACTGCTTTAATAAATGTTGTGGAAATTTCAATGTATAGCCTTACAGGTCTTTGAAAAAATGTGTAGCTGTGGATGCAGGTGGAGTATCGCATGCGTGATAAAGCACTGGGGTTTTGGGGGGAAACTTAAAGGCTGTGTGACCTCGGGTAATTCACCTGCCCTCTCTGGGCTACCTCTCAGAAAAGAGGGATAATAATACTTAAACTCGGTTGAGTGTAAGGATCAAATTTTTAAAATGCTTTCCAACTGCCTATCACACAGGAAGTGCTCAGAAAACCCAGCTTTATTATTACGTACTCACAACAATCTTCTCTAACCTGCTGCTTTATTTACCCATATATCAAAAATCTTTTCATGACAACAAATAGACTCCTACATTGTCATGGTTTGTAGCTGTGTGTATTTACTGTACATGTGGCCATAAATTCATCTCCCTCCCTTTGTTGCCCTTTTAAATGGTTGCTGATTTGTCCCTATGATAAATGACACTGAGACACACATCCCGGCTCCTCCACTCATTTCTCAGGGAAACTCTCTGGAGAAAACCGCTGAGACAGAATGATACTCAGAGTAATCCAGGATTTGGAAGGAAAAGGAGGAGGTGGAGGAGGAGGAGGAGGAGGAGGAGGAGGGCATGGTGGTGCATGTTTGAAGAGTTTACTTAATATTGACTGCCTGTGAGGCTTGCTATATCCCCAAACTTCTATATTAAAGAGTAGGAACTAGGTTGTGATGGTGCACATCTGTAATCCCAGTACTTGGGAGCCTGAGACAGGAGGATCACAGGTTCTCAGCCAGACTCAGCAACTTAATGAGGCCCTCACCAACTAAGTGGGTCTCACTTAGTTTCAAAATAAAATAGGGCTAAGGATATAGCTCAGAAGTAGACTGTCCTTGGCTTCAATTCCCAGTACCACCAAATTAAAAAAAAAAGAGCAAAAATTAAGAATTTCAGGGTGTTTTAATAAAGAAGAACACAGCCGGGCATGGTGGTGCATGCCTATAATCCCAATACTTGGGAGACTGAGATAAGAGGATCCCAGGTTCAAGGCCAGCCTCAGCAATTTAGCAAGACCCAGTTTCAAAATAAAATATAAAAAGGGCTGGGGATGTAGCTCAGAGGTAGAATGCCCCTGGGTTTGATTCCCAGTACCAGATAAAGGAGGCAGGGAAGGAGAGAAATCACAAAATTTCTACCATCAGAAAAGCTTCTTAAATTTTGCATACCACAATCGTCACCTCTCAGGGAAGTGTTTGCAGATGTAGCCCCGCTTACATTTTGGAGAATCAGCGATTCACCAGAGCCACCCAAACACCCATGCAATCTGCTCTGAACTGTTGTTTCAGGGAGCAGATCATGAGTGGGCCTCGTCCTTCATACGTGCTATACAGGCACATCCGACTTTTAGGTGGTTTCAATTCAACATCTATTTTTACTATTGCCAAGGAACTCTAAGTCTGCAATTATATGACGTGTTGGACCTAAAACAGTGTCTCTCCCAGTCTGCTCCAGAGACCGCTTGTGTCAATGCAGATTCTGGGGTCCCATCTAAACCTACAGTATCTCAAATGCTGGGGACACACTTTATAAGGTCCCCAGGAGATTCTTATGCTCAGTGACACACAGCAGGCACCATGACCATACCACACATAGATAATCACTGATAAATATCCCGCCGCCCCTGGACTCTAGCCACATTTGAAATCTTTCCAACCTCGGCCTCCAGGTACAGCTTCTTCCTCTTTCACATTGGTTTAGATACTAACACCTCTAAATGTTTTGGTTCCATGTGACAGGAAATGCTAGATACCTGTTGTTGCCAGTCCTCAGGTAGGGACTCTCAAGAGACTGGCTTGTTGGGTGCAGTGGCGCAGGCCTGTGATCCCAGGACATGGGAGGCTGTGACAGGAGGATCACAGGTTCAAAGCCAGCCTCGGCAACTTAGTGAGGCTCTCAGCAACTTATTGAGACTGTGTTTCCAAATTAAAAAATTAATATATATGGCTGGAGGGGATAGCTCAGAGGTAGAACACCCCTAGGTTCAATCCCAAGTATGAGTGAGTAAGTGTGTGAGAGAGACTACTTGTGTCCAAAGAACCCCATTTGAGAAAATCTGCCATCTCTTTTAAGTAACATTGCAAAATATCACAGACTTGGGCCATTCTATGGCGCCTCTCCTGTTCTAATGTATCCACTGGTGGCCTTAAAAGGCAGCATGCATATCATAAACAAAGCATTTATAGTGTTGCTTTTTGCAGCCATACTCTAGGACCTTTACAGAGAGTGCTTGATTTAATTCCTAGGATAATCCCCATGTGGCTGGTGCTATGATTACCCATGCCTTACAAACAGAGAGACTGGGAGGAAAAGGGACTTCGATGGCCTGCTCGAGGTCACAAAGTTAACAGTGACAGAGCTGGGCCTTGAGCCTGGGAGTCGGGTCCAGTGCTGTCCTCTTCACCACTGGACCGGACTTCTCTCTCAGGTTCAAAGCCCAGCCCCAGTTTTGGTTAAGGAAGATGTGTGTGTGTGTGTGTGTGTGTGTGTGTGTGTGTGTGTTAGTTACTGAGGATTGAACCCAGGGGCATTCTACCTCTGAGCTATGCCCCAGCCTTATTTTATTCTTTATTTTTAAAACAGGGTCTTGCTATGTTGCAGAGAGCCTCATTAAGTTGCTGAGGCTGGCCTCAAACCTGCGATCCTCCTGTCTCAGCCTTCCAAGAACTGGGATTACAAGCATGCCTACCACACCTGGCCGAACCCAGAGGCATTCTACCTCTGAGCTACATCCCCATCCCTTTTTATTTTTTATTTTTATTTTGAAACAGAGTCTTGCTAAGTTTCTGAGGTTCTCACTAAGCTGCTGAAGTTGGCCTTGAACCTGCGATCCTCCTGTCTCAGCCTCCCAAGTACTGAGATTACTGATGTGAGCCACCAAGCCAGCAGGTAGCTCTTTGTGCATGTAAACTTCAAGACAGTCAGCCAGCAATTCTCTCATCTTTCTGAACTCCTCTAGACCTCGTCAGTGGCTGCGCGGGGTGAAATCAAACAGTTTAGGATCCGGAAGTGAGACCCATGACCACGTTACCGGTGCCAATGAACTCTTCCTGGGTCTAAAACATGATCCTTTGGCCAAAGATGAAGGAACTTGGGAAGAATAACTACAAAAATAGGTGCACACGTGTCTTTTATTTGCTGTGTGCATTCCATCATCATACATAAGCACAAATTTTCTCCCCTTTGTTGGAAATAAACAGGAGGTAACGTCTTCCTGAGATTCACAAGGAGAGATGCTTGGGGCCACACGCAATTAGCTCCCTCTTAGGAAACATTAGTTCCCCCCTCCACCTGAACTGTCTGCAAGATACAGTGCCCAGCAGCTTAAACTCTGGGCTTGACCCCCAGGCATGACTGCGTCAGGTTTACCCTCAAATTACTTCATTCTCTAGGAATCAGTGTCTTCCTCTAAAAAAGTTCGAGGCCAGCCTGGTCGATTTAGTGTGACCTTGTCAAATTAAAAATAAATAAATAGAGCCGGGCGTGGTGGCGCACGCTTGTAATCCCAGTACTTTGGGAGGCGGAGACCGGAGGATCCGGGTTCTCGGCCAGCCTCAGCTCTCTCTCTCTCTCTCTCCCTGTCTCTCTCTCTCTCTCTCTCCTTAGTGAGGCCCTCCGCAACTTCGTGAGACCCGGTCTCAAAATAAAGTATAAAAAATAGGGCCGGGGGTGTAGCGCGGAGGTAGAACGCCCCTGGGTTCAATCCCCGGTATCGCAAAATAAATAAATAAATAAATAAATAAATGAATAAATAAATAGAGCCGGGCGTGGTGGCACAAGCTTGTAATCACAGTACTTGGGAGGTTGAGACAGGAGGAGCGCAGGTTCACAGCCAGCCTCAGCTACTTAGTGAGGCCCTCTGCAACTTAGTGAGACCTTGTTTCAAAATAACAAATAAAAAATAGGGCTGGGGGTGTAGCTCAGAGGTAGAATGCCCCTGGGTTCAATCCCCAGTACAGAAAAAAAAAAATATATATATACATATATGCATATATGTATATATACATATATACGTATATATACATATATGTATGTGTATATATACATATGTGGGAGTATAGCTCAGAAGAATAATATATATATAATATATACACACACACACACACACACATATATAAGTATATGTATATATGTGTGGATATTTATTTTAGTGTATGTGTGTGTTACTGGGGATTGAGCCCAGGGTATTCTACCTCCGACCTACACCCCTGGTCCTATTTTATTTTTTATTTGGAAACAGGGTCTCCCTCAGTTACTGAGACTGGTCTCGAACCTGCCATCCGCCTATCTCAGCCTCTGAAGTACTGGGATTACAAGCATGTACCACCACCCCCAGCTATATACATATATATGTACGTACGTACATACATACATACATATGTATGTATATAACATATTATTAAATGTTTTATATTATTTAAATATATTCTATAAAAATATATACAATAGCACCCAATCTCTGGCGTTCGCGAGGGAGCAGTCACCGCATACTGTACCTCTACGCTCAGCAACTGCTGACCACTCTCTGCCCCTAGTTAAAGCTTATCAAAACAATCCTGGTTTATTCGTCACTTCATTCGATAAACTCATTACGTCCGTGCTGCTGTGGAGGTGGAGGAGACACGCAGGACGGTGCCTACCACCAGGAAGGCTTCGACAAGTCCAGGTGACAGACAGGACCACCACGCGGCCACGTTGGCCTGCTCAGGCCCGGCTCACGCCTGCTGTCCCCACTGAATTATTAATGGCTCTCCCCGCTTCGCTCTCAGACGGGCCCTGGTTTGGATGATAAATTATATGTTCACCCTGCTGATAAGGCATCGAAGAAAAACACTGCAGTCCCCAGCAGGATTTAGTCGGCCCCACAGCAGCCATGCCAACAGGCTGTGGGGTTTGGGGGTGGAGAGCTCCCTTCAGCATGGGGAGGGCAGGCAGGGGAGGGCAGGCAGGGGAAGGCGGCAGCCGCTCAGCTCAGCCTGAGGGTGAAGTAGAGGATGTCAGGGTGGGGACACTCAGAGGGACAATGAAGTCCAACACTGGGGGCTGTCACTCCATGCATTCCCTGTGTGCTCCCAGAAAAGGATGGACAGAGCCATATCCAACAGTTGAAAAAGGCAGGTGAGCCAGGTGCAGGGGCACACATGTGTAATCCCAGTACTTGGGAGGCTGACACAGTAGGATCACAGGTTCACGGCCAGCCCCAGCTACTCAGCGAGACCCTCAGCGACTTCACGAGACCCTGTCTCAAAATAAAAAGGGTTGGGGGGAGTGTGGCTCAGAGGTAGGACACTCCTAGGTTCAATCCCCAGTTACCAAAAAAAAAAAAGGTAAGTGGATTAGTGGATTGTTTATGGCTAAAAGAATCTACAAATTGTGATGGGCTGCTTGGGGTAGAGATGGAAAAAGCTTGGAGATTAAATGAGTACCTCAAGGCCCCTAAGTTAAAATCATTCACGCTTATTAATCCTTCATCTGCTTGTTTTTCTTTTCTTGTACTGGGGATTAAACCCAGGAACATTCTACTTCTGAGCTACAACTCCCAGCCCTTTTTTTTTTTATTTTGAAACAGGGTCTCACTAAGTTGCTGAGGCTAGCCTCGAACCTGCGATCCTCCTGTCTCAGCCTCCCAAGCACTGGGATTCCAGGCATGCGTGCAACACCACACCTGGCTTGCAGCCATTGCTTTAATCTGATCAATATCCAGCTGAAGTCAGTCTTGGGGTTTACTAGTCAGACGATGGTAAGAGATCCCCTGCAGAGCTGTGGATTCTACTCTCACCAGCCTCTCCTCCACCCCACGCCCCGACACCTCTCTCCTCAAGTTTTATGAGGGAACCTTGGACCTGTAGAACAATCTTCGCATGAACTTCCTCTGGAAATACCAGGGAATCTTGGACTTCCCGAGGTGGGTAGAGTCGCTGAAGCGCAATAAAAAGAGGCCGGACCTTAGAGGCTCTACAGTAGCGTCATTCTGCGATAAAGCCCAGCCCATGGAGTGTTGTACGTTGGCTTTCCTTACGCAAGGCTTATGATTAATGAATGCATGCAGAATCACAGGTGAGCCAGAGCGCTGACTTTCAGCCACCCTTTCCCAGTAACTTGGGAAGAAGGGGCCAGTTCAGGACTAACGGAGCAGACTAGAAGGGGATGTCTGGGAAGAAGGGAATCCTGGAATCAAAACCCTCAACTCACAGATCGGGAAACGAAAACCTAGAGATTGCGAGACTTTTCCTGGGTCAGAGGCTTTGGGCCAGGCCAGGGCGGCAAGACTCAGACCTCTCTCCCTGTCCCCTGCACTTGGGAGGATGGCAGGTTCGAAGCCAGCCTCAGCAACTTAATGAGGCCAACTAACCAAAACCAACCAAACCAACAGGCAGTAAATGAGTCGCCAACTCTTGCATGGGTAGGAAGCTTCATTTTGAAATGACGTTTGCACATCTCTTCCCGTATCAAAAGAAGTACCCTTTCTGTCCTTCTTATGAATGAGAAAAATGAAAGAGAGAGATACATCCATGCTAGCAATTTGCTCCAGGCCAAAGGTCATGGGCACAGCCAACAGTAGAACCTAGATTTTCAGAATGCCCAAATCAGCTATGGTCATTTAAATCAAAATGCACAGAATCCAGTCGGAGGTGAGAAACACCAAAATTACACACGTTTCATTATCGGAAACAGATGTGTTGGCAGAAATGCCCCTGGCTACAGGACCATGGCTGGATTTCTGAGTACCTCTCGGTGCAGTATCCTGATTTAATGTTACTCATTCCTGTTACTCCCTGTGAAGGGAGGTACAGGTGTAGGGTGTTTTAGAAATGCAGGGAAATTCGTTGCAAGTGACACGTTTTAAGTACTTGGATAGGGTTAGCATGTGGCCAAGTTTTCTTAGCATCTCTTTTGCACGAGGGCCTTCCTTGAGTATGTATCGCTCCATGTTTGTGAGTATCATATCGTACCGTGGTATTGTCCCCACTGTTAGCAACACCAAAAACACTAAAAACCTGCCCAATATCATAAGGCCAACAAGGACACAGCTCAGATTCAAACCCAGTCTTCTGAAACCAGGGGCTAGTTCTGTGGACCACAATAGTACCTCTTTAATTTACCATAATCAGTCATTTCATCAGGAGAAAAAAAAAACAGACCTCATGAGACCATTTTACCCCATACCCTATCAAGACTGTCTTTTAGAACCCAACAGTAAATTCGGAGTAAAGACTTCAGGAAAAAATAAAGAAAGAACAAAGCCTCGGATTTCTGAAACTTCACATTTTAATGGCATTCTTAACTATTATGGTAGGTGCAGCAGCAGCTTTTACTGGATACCTCCCTCTCCCCTGTGTTTCTATTTAACAGCCTCTGGCTTCCAGACCCTCATTTTTCACCTGTTCTCTGAGCTTTCATTAGGTCTTTTATCTGCCAGGGTGGCCAGGGGTGTTTTCTTAGCTCAAGTTCCCAGCGAGGGACTTCTTGGCCATTGGCCCAGGCACTTGTGTTGAGGGACTGAATGGCAGGTCTCTTTCTTTTCTGTTTCCTAACAAGACTTCCACAAAGAACACTGGGACCCGTTTTGTTCCCCTCAAAGAAATTGGATTCTGTGAACTCAACATGGTCCTGTTAATAACTTATCAAACTCCCAAATTGTTTGCAAATTGAGGCCGGTCGTGAGCAGCTTTGCTTCTGGCCCCCTGAAAGCAATGTTTTCAAAAGATTTTGCTTTTGCCCTGACAACATAATTATCTGAAAACAGGGAGGGGAGGGGCAGAGGACAATCTGAAAAGATCACTTTGACGTGAAAATTACGGTTACACAAAGGCCAACGTGGAATAAAAACCCCAAATGTGTCTCTCAAATCATTTAATAATTTAGATAATAACTTATTTTAAAATTTCGCTCACTGGGAGGTGCCTTTTAAAAGACTGATTTGGGTAATTTGTGGGTGTCTTTTGTTTTGATCTTACACCATAAAGTCAATGGCAATTTCGACAATCCATAAGAGACACAGGAGATTTACCAGAGTTAGACCCCAGTCTTTCTTCTCAAGGAAACTGGCCCACGGAGGCAGCCAGCTCCAGGCAGCTAATTCTACCTGAAGCCCAGCTGGCCCACAAGTGATCTATCATTTTCTCTAGCCTTTGTCTTCCACCCCTACCACCTCACCCCTTCAAACTCCTAGCTATAATTCAACTTAGACAAACTTCTTACAATTCATTCACATGCTCAATTCAGTGAACAGGTCAATTTAGATCTCTTCCAATTCACTATTCTACTAGTTCATCTATAGAGAGGGAAACTACCCAATCAACTTCCAACCTCAGTACCAAGCCCAGAAATAGGTTTCTCAGAAGACTGGGATTGGATCCACCATATGATCCAGCTATACCACTCTTGGGAATCTTCCCAAAGGACTTGAAGTCAGAATATTAACCATGTATATAGCAGAATATTATCCATGTATATCCATGTTTATAGCAGCACAATTCACAATAGCCAAATTATGGAACCAGCCTAGGTATCCATCAACAGATGAATGAATCACCAAACTGTGGTATTTACACACAGTGGAATTTTACTCATCCATTGAGAAGAACAAAACTGTGTCATTTTCAGGAAAATTAATGGAACTTGAGAATTTTATGCTAAGTGAGATTAGCCAGTCTCAGAAAGTGAATAGTGGTAGGTTTTCTCACATATGTAGAAGCTAGAGAAAAATTGGGAAACAAAAGAAACCTCAGATAAAGTAGCTGAGACTCCAATGGAGTGACAAATTGGGGTTAGGGGAGGGGAGAGGGGGGATAAAAATAGAATGAAGGTAATAGTTTAAATAATTCTATATGTGTATATGAAATTATCAATATCAATCTCAATGATATGGGGAAGGGGAGGGAGGGGAAATTCAGAGAGAAACACACCAAATGTGTGTGCATGCATATTCCTACCACTCTACATCTCAGTATGAGGTATAATTCCAATGCACCAATTAAAGTATAGAAATAAAATGTGAAAGACAAAAAAGATAAATAGAAAAGAAAGAAATAATGAATGAATGCAAAGGCAGTTTTTTTTTTTTTGGTTTGGGTTTGTTTGTTTTTATGTTGTTGAGATCTAACCCAGAGTCTAATGTATAGTAGAAAAGTGCTTTACCTCAGAGCTATACCCTCAACCCTACTACATGTGTGTGTGTGTGTATGTGTGTGTGTGTGTGTGTGTGTATGTGTGTGTGTGTTGTATGTGTGATATTGGGGATTGAATACAGGGGCACTCTATCTCCAATCTACACCCCCAGCTTTTATTTATTTATTTTATTTTGAAACAGAGTCTTGCTAAGTTGCTGAGGCTAGCCTGTGATCCTCATGTCTCAGGGGCATTCTATCTCTGAGCTACACCCTCATCCCTATTTTTTTCCTTTTTTATTTGGAAACAGGGTCTCCCTAAGTTGCTGAGAGTCTCACTGAGTTGCTGAGGCTGGCTGTAAACCTGTGATCCTCCTGTCTCAGTGCCCCGAATACTTGGATCACAGGTGTGTGCCACCATGCCTGGATTACCTAGCACTTTTAATAAGCTAATCAGAAACATATCTCTATGAAAACCTCCCTGGAAAAATTACTCAGAAAACAGAGAGATTAGGGCTGGAGGTGTAGCTCAAAGCAGAGCATTGACTATCACGTGTGATGACCTGGGTTCCATCCCCACAAAAGGGAGGGGAGGGGAGGAAGGAAAGAAGAAAGGGATGGAGGGATAGGAGTGGCTAAGTTTTACTTTAAGGTACATTTCCACCCATAGCAATCTATGCTTGGATTTATTAAAGACCTTATCAAACTTTTGGCTTTGGAGAGATTATTTTTTTCCTTAAAGTATTGTAAATTGCATCATGAATAAAATACATAAAAGGATCATCTGCATTGACTTCTAAAAGGTCATCTATGTGATAGTTATCTTAAATGCTTTCGATTTTTTTAAAAAACACAAAAATAGAGCTTTCTATAGCTAGGAAGATCATGCCAGTCTATGTGGATGGTTTCAATGGCTGATTTATAGTTACCACAATTTTGAGGGGAAAGCAAAGGTCAAAAGTACAGAGTATCCCAGTCATGATATGGACATGTAATTAGTAAGACAAATATCTCCATTCCTATTTCTCTGGCTACTCGGGAAAGACAACGATCGCCTATTTCAAATGCTTTCTGCGTGCAAATGAAAAGAAAATAAACGCTTTATTACTGTCAATGCTCAACTCATAACGACCAAGAAAAACACGGCTCAGATAACATCAAATGGTGCATAATGAATCACCGACGCCGGGCTCGGCGTGCATCTTATACTTCTGATTAAATAAGGGGTATATGGTAATCAGAGAGTATTAAACATTCATAAGTCTGTTTTCTCAGTGGATGTACCTTGAATAAAATCAATTACCTATCAAGGAGAATCATCTTCCTTTTGAGAAATGTTTCTTGGGCATTTAAGATGACATGGGTGCCGGGTGTGGTGGCGCACGGTTGTAATCCCAGTACTTGGGAGGCAGAGACCAGAGGATCTGGGTTCGCGGCCAGCCTCAGCTACTTAGTGAGGCCCTCCGTAACTTAGTGAGACCCTGTTTCAAAATAAAGAATAAAAAAATAGGGCTGGGGATGTAGCTCGGAGGTAGAATGCCCCTGGGTTCAATCCCCAGTACCGCAAAAAAAAAAAAAAAAAAAAAAGATGATATGGGACTCATTCTGGATACCACAGAGTATGCAAAGAGTTAATCTATTGGGAGGAAGTACATATAGCAACTTACAAATAACTAGAAGATAAAGGCAGAGTGAAATAATCAGTAAAGAGAAACAGCTTAGAGGTTAAGAGGTACTGGGGATAGTACCCAGGGACATTCTACCTCCAAGCTACAACCCCAGCCCTATTTTATTTTTTATTTTGAAACAGGGTCTTGCTAAATTGCTGAGGCTGGCCTCGAACCTGTGGATCCTCCTGTCTCAGTCTCCCAAGTACTAGGATTACAGGCATGCACCACCACACCTGGCTGAGAGCACAAATCTTGAGTCAACTGTATCTGAGATGGGCAGTTCCCTCTGCTGAAGTGAACCTAAATGAGCTCACACGATGGTGCAAACCCTTAACCCAGGACCCTGGTCCACCCAGGACTCACATCCTGTCCTTCTGCATCCAGCTTTGAGAAGCCAGCAAGACTCATAAACCTTCCTCCCCCTTCCTTCCTTCTCTCCTCTCTTGCAGGGCAGACTCAGTGCCAAGACTTATTATCCCAATTGTCTTGCTCAATCGATACTAGAAATCCAGCATAACATGGAATTTGGGGGACTTACCAGAACATCTGCCCTCCCAATTCTAATTGATTTTCCCCTAACGTTTGTCACGCCTCGCTCTCTGTCTCCCCCCCCTTCCCCCTCTCCCTCTCTGTCTCTCTCTCTATTCTGGGATTGAACACAGGGATATTCTACCACTGAGCTACACCTCCATCTCTTTTTTATTTATTTTTTTCTTGAGACAGGGTCTACGTTGCTTGAGGCTGGCTTCAACCCTGCAATCCTCTTATCTCAGCCTCCCAATGTCTCTTATTAGAGTCTGAAAGACAGACCTTTGGAGAGAGTCATTAACACAGATAATCAAAACTACTAGTTTTCCAAAACCCAGTACAATTAGAGTGTATGTTCTTCGATTCTGTGATGGTCAGCAAATGGGAAAAGAGTATTGAAAGTGTTCACAGAGTCGCTGAGACAAAAGGAAAATCACATCAAAGGGCCTAAAATCAGAAGGCCTTGGCAGAAGACTGTGATGGGACAGAAACGTGGGCATGAGAGAGAAAACAGAAGAATCATTGGCTGAGTCAACACTCATGTGTGCCCAAGGAGGAGCAATCAGCAGCCATGGAGAACTGGAAACCCCCAAGTCAGGAAGAAAACAAAAATCACCCTTCATCATGTGGTGGCCCGCTGGCAGTCACCAGCCGCTCCGTTCCCACATTCCCTACCCGGCGACTTCATTGGCTTCTTGCATCTCCCAGACTCTATCTCTGCCCTCAATGGTCTGTCCCCTCTCCTGCAGCCTGCTTCTCCTTACAGGGTTACCTGGAGTTTTGTTGTTTTGTTTTTGGTGCTGGGGATTGAACCTAAGGGTATTCTACCTCCAAGCTACACCCCCCCCAGCCCTTTTTATGTTTCATTTTTGAAACAGGGTCTTGCTAAGTTGCTGTGGCTATTCTCAAACCTGCGATTCTCCTGTCTCAGCCTCCCCCAAACTCATCCTTTCTTTAAAAGCAAATTCAAATGTTACTTCCTTTATCCCTATTCTTTGGTTCCTAACTACTTTGGTTTTATAGCCCAAGTGGAATTCGTCATATTTTTCCTCCGTTTCTGGGCTATTCCCTTGTCTGCTGCACCCATGAAATTATAACCTTCCTTAAAAATCTCATTCCTAGCTTATCCATTTCTGTATTTATCCCTGAGGCTAACAGTGTAGGGAAGGAAGATGCTCCTTTTAAGGAAGGAGCCTTCCCAGGGCTGGAGATGGAACTCAGTGGTAGAGTGCTTGCCTAGCATGCACAGGGCCCTGGGTTCAATCCTCAGTACTGCATGCAAAAAATATATATATAAAAATATAAAATATAAAATAGATATAGATATATAGATATAGATATATATAAATATATATAGATATATAGATATATATAGAGAGAAATGATGATGATGATTATAGATAGGCAGACAGATAGATAGATAGATAGATATACAGATGATAGATAGATGATCCTTTTTAAGGAAGACGCTCCTTAATTGTATGCAAAACTGAACTGGCTCTATTGGAAGAATGCTCCTCCTTAATGAATTTACTTGTAACAAATACTGTGACTTCACTGGTAGACAATGTGCCTCATTAAGAAACTTACTACGTTAGGGAAGCAAGGAGCTGCCTTTACAGCAGATGGCTGGTTTGTTCTACGAAGGAAAAGGACCGCGATTCCAAAAGGAGTCTGCCTGCCATTGCTTCATTTTTCTGCTTTCACATTGGTTATTAGTCATTATTCCTTCAAAGACTCACTCCATGCAATGTAAGGAGAAAGGATTACCCCACGTAAAGAAACTCTGAGGGCTGGCTGACGTAGGCTTCATGAAGCAAACAACACACACACAGAGGTGGTCATGTGACATTCACCGCACACCTTGGGCTAGCTGGTGCTAAGTTTCATATTGTCTCTAGTGCAAATGCGCAGAGCTGCAAAACAGTACGAATTTTAGTGGGAGTGGAAGACCATCGGGAGGAAGGGGCTGAGGATGTAGCTCGGAGGTAGAGCACTTGACTAGCACAAGTGAAGCCCTGAGTCTGATCTCCAGCACCACAAAGAAATAAAAAAATGAACAAACACAGATTTGTGAGCATTTTTTTTCTTTTTCTGGTGGTGCTGGGGATTGAACCCAGGGACTCACACATGCTAATAAGCATGCACTCTACCTCTGACTTACACCCGCAGCTGACTCTTGGGCATGTGAAGACTTTCTTCCACATAGAAGACTTCTAGGATTTCTAAGACCTTTAGCAAGCTTCCATGAGCAAACAAAAATATTTTGAGGC
The DNA here is from genome assembly GCA_004027185.1 of Glis glis. Taxonomy (NCBI): domain Eukaryota; kingdom Metazoa; phylum Chordata; class Mammalia; order Rodentia; family Gliridae; genus Glis; species Glis glis. The sequence goes on from PVJS01006604.1 coordinate 19,687, forward strand.
ACCTGAAAACCTGCGAGGTGCCACGCCAGCTGATGCAGAGAGAAAAAATACGTTCCCCGCCAAGTCACAATCAAGAGACGCTGCCCGTTGTCTCCTGTGTGCATGGCTCAGGAGAAACGGAGGTAAGACTTGATCTCTACCTTATGGAGCTTAGGATCCAGGGAAGGCGGGTGTCCAACACTGGGCCACTGTCACCCAGATCCACCACAAAACCACTGGGAATGATGGGACAACCGGGCAGGGGACAGAAGGAAACAGCCAACGTGAAGAGTTGGGAGGTGGCCAGCCAGGCTGAGTGCATGGGGACACACCGCTTAGGGAAGGCAGCCCAGCCCCTCCTAGGGTAGGAGGAGGGAACTGTGGAGATAAGCCTCGGCCTCTACAAGCCAGGTCCAGGGGAAACACACCCTCTCACAATTGTGCTCTCTAGACCAGAGATCCCCCAGGCTGTCCTGGAGACTGAGCTGCTGCCTGCTTGTTAGGACAGCGTCTGCTGTGGGAAACACACTAAAAAAATACTAACTACTACCACCGTCCTTTTCTACATCACGCCATAAGGCAGGTGCATCTGACTGGCTTATTTCTCCATGGGAAGCTAAAGGAGACCTGTAGATGCTAAAGAAGCAGGGACTACCTTTGAGAAAAGAGAAAGTACTGAGGGATGAGGGTGCAGCTCAGGGGTACAGCGCTTGCCGAGCGTGTGAGAGGCCTGGGTCCATCCCCAATGCCACCCAGAAAGAGAACTATTTAAAAAGCAGACCGGGCATGGTGGCGCACGCTTGTAATCCCAGTACTTGGGAGGCTGAGACAGGAGGATAGCAGGTTCGCAGCTAGCCTCAGCTACATAGTGAGGTCCTCCGCAACTTAGCGAGACCCTGTTTCAAAATAAAGAATAAAAAATAGGGCTGGGGGTGTAGCTCGGAGGTAGAATGCCCCTGGGTTCGATCCCCAGTACCGCAAAAAAAAAAAAAAAAAAAAAAAGCAGAACAAGAAAAACTGGGTAAAGTCCATATTGTTAGGAAGGAAGAAAAAAAAAAGGCCAAGGTCAACACATCTGGAAAAAGCTACAAAAGGAGGACAACGATGATCTGTCATGATGCCTGAAGATTCAAGATCCAAAAAACAAAAAGAAAAGAAAAGAGGCTTCCGCTACAGGGCTTACAGAGATATGCTTGGGTTGATCGTTGCTACCAATGTACACAGGACATGTCCACTCAGAGACTCGATGCCCTTGGGGACTGTCCTTCTTATCTGCTGCCCTGGACCAGCTCAGCAGCACTGGAGGCCTCTCGATCTTGTAAATAATCTTCAATGAAAACAATTTGGTCACAAAACACCGAGAGCCCGAAGCCTAACTTTGTCTCCTTCCCTCCTTTCTATTTTTAATCACCGACCCCAAACAAAAAGGAAAGCAGAGAAACAGATAAAGACTGTACCTTAAATTCCAGCAGAAGTAAAAAAGGGAGAGAGGGAGGGAGGGAAAAAGAAAAGAAAGGAGGGAGGGAGGGAGAGGGCCACTCCTCCAAACTCATTCCTGAAATCTCCCCCTTCACTTCAAGCAACACTTTGGACCTGACCCGCTACCAGCTCAGTTGCTTCTGAGATTGGAATTGGACCTCGTGCTGGAGGAGCCGAGAAACTTCATTCCCCAGTCCAGATGAAAGGATGGGCTTTGCGCCTTTCCATAAATGTGTGTGATGGTTAATCTGGATTGTCAACTTGACGGGATGGAGAGATGCCTAGGATTAAGAGACTTCTAGGTTTGGCTGCGAGGGTGATTGGCATGGGGGTCAGCAAACTAAGGGGGAGATCCGCCCTGAATGGGGGCTGCACTGTCCAATAGCCTGGGGGCCTGGAAGGAACAAAATGTGGGAGGAGGAGGAAGTCTTGCAGTTACAAGCTCCATTTCTCTTGAGCAGGTGTGCCTACTGCTACCGCCATCACCTGGGGATGCCAGGGTCCAGCGCCTTCACTCTCCCGCTGTGGACGCTCACCGGCGATTCTTCAGGGAGTTTCCCGGCCTTCATTCTTGCTCCTTTGTGTTTTGAAGCTCTAGTTTCTTGTACTGAGCAGCTACTGGTTCCTCCGACTCTCCCCGGTGTGCTGGCGGCCATCATGGGACCATCGCTTCTGACTGTGTAAGCCAATCTAACAAATCCCCTTTATCATCCTACATCTACATATCCTGTTGGCTTTGTTCCTTAATACTGCAGACAAGCAACCAGTGATCCCATCCATCTGACCGCCTGTCCGTAGCTCCTGAATCACATAAGTCAAAAAGTCTGTCCTTCCTCGTCACTGTTCCTGTTCATACCTGCCACATGCAAATGTTTAAGAGTTCCTTCTCTGCTTTAGGGCCTTTTGCATATCCAAGGGCCCCAACAACTTCTGAACAGAACTGAGGGAAAGGGGACCTCACCAGACCAGGGCTGTGCCTACTACACACACATCAGAAAATACTGTGGCAATGCCCGCATGAAATCAGTGGGCATTTTCTTCATGTGTAACCGACTGAGACTCAGAGACAGAAATGAAGTTCAATGCACCTTCCCTACTCCACCCCCAAGTATGGAAAGGAACAGCCAATTCATTAAGTGCTGAGATCAATACCCCTCCTCATATCCATTCTCACCCCCTGGCCTGTGTGAAAGACCCTCACAGTGAGCTAAACTTTTCTGCTGCGGAAGCTTTTCCCTCCAATTATAAATACTGCAAAGAAGCAAAATACCTGTAGGGTCTTGGTAATCCAATTCAACAATATTTGAGTGGAAAGGTTATTTTGAAAAAAAATTTTAATGCTACTTCCGAGTGATATACGATATTCCCAATCTACATATCAATATAAACTGTCCTCTTACAGTCACAAGATGCCTGACCGTCACTGGACATTTGAACATACAGAGACATTTGAACAATGGCATGGTTTGCTAGGAGTTAAATACTAGGAGACGCTATAAGAAATAATTTCTTATTCCAGTTCTCTCAAAGAATAATTCCAACAAGCTAGCTTAAAGTGCTTTGAGTTTATACACAAGTTTATGCCTACTATAAATATTTCTATAATCCTTTTCTGTTCCCAACTACTTGAGAGGAACCTAAAAAAAAAAATCTCTGAAATATTTTTGGTGCTGGCCTAGAGTGAATTGTTATTAGCATCTGGGATACAATTTGCTGAGTTGCCTGTCAACATCCTTCAATTTACTCCCTGGACAATCTGCACACATAACACACCAGAGGTGGTCTACTAAATACAACCACCAAGTCTCTACACATGACAGTGAGCTCAAGAATTTTCTAAAGCCCTTTCAGAGCTTCAGACCCACACCACCAGGCTGGAATTCTGCTGTAAATGAGCTGAGGCCTGATCCAGCAGACGCCCCATCTCCTGAGAGGCCATTACGCAATGCGTGATGTGGTTTATTTGTAAGGAGGCACAGAAACCCGGTGTCTGTGGATCAAATCCAGTTTTGAATATACTAAGAAACTATGGTAACGTTTTTAAGAGAAACCTGCAAGCGGATTCCAAAATCACTTATAAACGCATCGTTTCTGACGAGCTGAGGTTTTCAAAGAATTCAAGTGAGACACGTCGTGGGCTGTTAGTGATGGAAGTTGCTGCCACTCAAGAATTTTCTGAGAAGTTCTTTGTGGAGAGCTCACTGCAATTTCATTCCCTCTGAATTCACATTTCTTAATTTACTTGGCTCTTGCCAGATTTGTTTGGGGGAATGATGCATAATTAGAAAAATAAAGTTTTTACACTAAATTTTCAAAATAACTTTATTTTGGGTTTAAGGTGAGCTCAGCTAAGAAGAAAAAGTAATTGAGCCGGGCGTGGTGGCGCACGCTTGTAATCCCAGTACTTTGGGAGGCGGAGACCGGAGGATCAGGGTTCACGGCCAGCCTCAGCGCTCTCTCTCTCTCTCTCTCTCTCTCTCTCTCTCTCTCTCTCCTTAGTGAGGCCCTCCACAACTTCGTAAGACCCAGTTTCAAAATAAAGTATAAAAAAATAGGGCTGGGGGCAAAGCGCGGAGGTAGAACGCCCCTGTGTTCAATCCCCGGCACCACAAAAAAAAAGAAAAAGTAATTGACCAATAAAATGTGAGGCTAACAAACACTGTTAAAAGTCATTGTTAACTTTATTGTTTTGTTTTTTGTTTTGGCTTGTTGTTGTTTTGGGGGGTCTTGGTAATGGTGATGGTGGTGGTACTGGGGATTAAACTCAGGGACATTCCACCTCTCAGATACACCCCCAGTCCATGTTTTTATGTTTTTATTTTTGAGCTGGACGTGGTGGCGCATGCTTGTAATCCCAGTACTTGGGAGGCTGAGACCGGAGGATCCGGGTTCATGGCCAGCCTCAGCTACTTAGTGAGGCCCTCCGCAACTTAGTGAGACCCTGTTTCAAAATAAAGAATAAAAAAATAGGGCTGGGGGTGTAGCTCGGAGGTAGAACACCCCTGGGTTCAATCCCCAGTACCGCAAAAAAAAAAAAAAAAAAAAGAAACAGGGTCTCACTAAGTGGCTGAGGCTGGCCTCGAACCTGCCATCCTCCTGTCTCGGCCTTCCTTATACTGGGATAACAGGTGTGCACTACCACGCCCAACTTAAAAGTCATTGTTCATTTATGGCAGATTTTCAGGTTGTTTCCTTATATTCACCAAGGTGAAACACTTCCTTAACGGAACTTTTTTCTAAAAGGTATTCTTATCCTAATAACCTGTTAGATTTCCTCCCAGCTCCTCAGACTGACACAATGTAAGTAACTATGGAAATCGAGCAGAACATGCTTGTTAGTGTGAAAATATGAGACACTTTCATTCGTGGGAGTGGGGCCGTTGGGACTGTCATCATTAAGCAAATCAGCAGTGAAGAGCTCTTGAATTTATTTGAACAGAGCAAGGGGGCCAACATCACTCTAGGGCTACCAAAAAAATAAATTTTAAAAGAATAAGTAAAAAAAGCACTCCACGTGGTTTGTATGCTGACCACTGAATGAATGAAGAAACAAAACAGTAGTGCCATGAATTATTGAAGCAGATGCTGCACAGAAAAGAGCAAAGTTTGTGTATGTCTCCTCCTCTTCTCAGTATTGCATTAGCTTTAAACTTGAATCGTGCATCCCACACCCACCCTTCCACTGCACCCCACCCTAATCCTAGGGATTGAATTTATGGGTGCTCTACCACTGAGCTACATCCCCAACCGATGATGATGATGATGATGATGATGATGGTGATGATGATTATGATGGTGGTGATGATGATGATGGTGATGATGATGATGGTGATGATGATGATGGTAATGATGATGATGGTGGTGGTGGTGATGATGATGATGATGATGATGGTGGTGATGATGATGGTGGTGGTGGTGATGATGCTGATGATGATGGTGATGATGATGATGGTGATGGTGATGATGATGATGGTGATGATGATGGTAATGACGATGATGGTAATGACAATGATGGTGGTGATGATGATGATGATGATGGTGGTGGTGGTGGTGGTGATGATGATGGTTATGATGATGGTGATGATGATTTTTGAGATAGGGAGTCCATAAAGTGCCGAGGGTGGGGCGGGGGCTTGAATTTGTAATCCTCTTGTCTCAACCTCCTGAGCAGCTATGATTACGGTTGTGCATCACTGCACCCAGCTCGTCTTGAATTGTTAAAAAAGGAATTGGGTAAACTGTAATAGATTTCCACCAATTCATTATTATGTGCAAAAAAAAAAAAATTCTGGGTATGCAAAGAGATAAAATGTGAATGAACCTGGATTCTGATATCAAAGAACTGACACATTTTGTAGCCATTAACACAAACCATCAATTAAGTGATGAGTTAAATCTGGCTAATACCCAGAGATGGCATAGATTATCCAGGTATAGTAAAAAATTCCTTTGCTCTCCTGGGAAGAACTACTTAAATCCAGTCCTCAAAAAAACATAATAATATATATTCCTTGTCCAGGGAAAACTTCAATGCAACAAATTCCAAACCCAACACTTAAAAAACTTTTTTGACCTTAAAAGTGTGTGTGGGGGGGGACCCAATCAAAAGAGATCAAATTTGACACCAACAAGTACACATTCCTGAATTTCTTCTTTGCAAAATGCTCAAGAGAACTGATCATAAATTGTAAAATATGAAATGAAGGAGGCGGAGCATGGTTTCACATGCCTGTGATCCCAGCTACTAGGGAGGCTAAGGCAGGAAGATCACAAGTTCAAGGCCAGCTGGGGCAACTTAGGGAGACCCTGTCTCAGAATGAAATAAAAAGGACTAAGGGCACAGCTCAATGGCTAGCATGTATGTGTGAGGTCCAGGGTTCAATCCCCAAGTCCACAATAAATACATAAATACGTAGATGGAAAACAAAAGATAGCTAGATTATAATTGCCTTTTCATTAATATAATTCCAATTAATACTACCACACTCTAACTTTGGCTGCCCTTTTCTCTGCTTTCAAGTTCACCTAAAAGAATGGTCTCCCAAGGAAATCATCTCCAAGCATTCTGCTGTCCACGTGCGCTTCAGGCAGCCATGTAGAATACGAATGGAATGTCTCTCCCAAGCAAGTACTAGACAGACTGGGTTTCTCATGACACAGCACTCAAAGCTTTGTATTTGTTTGTTTGTTTCACTACTGGGGATGGAATCCAGGGGCATTCTACCTTCGAGCTACACCCCCAGCCCTATTTTATTTTTTATTTTGAAACAGGGTCTCACTAAGTTGCTGAGGGCCTCGCTAAGTAGCTGAGGCTGGCCTCAAGCCTGTGATCCTCCTGTCTCAACCTCCCAAGTAGTGGGATTACAGGCGTGCACCACCATGCCTGGACTCAATGGATCTTTAAATAACACTATTTACTTTAATAGTAGTTCGTGATAATCATCTACCAAGTATATACCATGAACTATAAAATCTAGTAAGAGCTTATATGTACATTATCTCTCATTTAATAAGCACAAACTCATATGAGAAAGGTAATATTATTATTTCCATTTTATACATGAGAAAACTCTGGTAGGAAATTAAGTGACTTGTCCCAAATTCACAGCTAATTAATAGCAGAGTCAAATCAACCTTGCCCTAACTCCAAAGCCCTGTCGCTATTCCATCTTCCCTAATAAAGAATTCGAAATATACATAGCTATGAGGATAACCACAAATCATTCTAATTCTAGATATAAAATTGTGTCTATGGCCATACCACCCTGAACATGCCTAATCTCATCTAAATATAAAATTGTATTTTTTATTATTTATTGGCATTTGTTTTATACCTCCGCTGCCTTTACGATCATGGTAGATCTTACTATTCTTAATAATTCAAGGCTAGATTTGCCTCTACAGTCCATAGCATTAAAAGGCGTGACAGCAAAAGACATAAAGCTAGATGAAAGCGGACTACACAAGACCCACGTGTAACCTGGACCGCAGTGGCCCCTCTGCGCCCTCCCAGCACCTGCTTCAGCATCTCCCACCCTGCTACCCTTGTTCTTGCATCCTTCGCTCAGGACGGGCACTCAGGAGCTAGGAACACAATGCTTAGAACCGTAGGTTGGAAACTCACCTCCTTGCAACCGTGCCCTGTGAAAGATCTCTTCACAAAAACCACCTCTACCTAGGTGCAGGGGCACATGCCTGTCATCCTACCACTTGGGAGTCTGAGACAAGAGGACTGCAGGTTTGAGGACAGCCTCAGCAACCTAGCAAGTCCGGGTTTCAAAACAAAATAGAAAGGGCTGGGGGTAGAGCTTGGAAGTAGAACATCCCTTGGTTCAATCTTCAGTACAACAAAAAAAATAAAGAGCTGGGGATCTAGCTCAGAGGTAGAAGGCCCCTGGGTTTAATCCCCAGCAACACATACACACACACACACACACACACACACACAGCCACTGAAGAATTCATTTTAATCTCTACCTACTTTGCAAGTTTGATTCACTTTAGCCATCTATAGGGTGTTTTGTCAAACAATGCTGGTTTCTTTAAAAAAATCAGAAAATTAGAAAAAATGGTGAAAAGAAAGGTCTTCCATCCTCTCGTGATCTATCGCCATCACTTTCAGGTTTTTTCCTACACATAGATTTTTTTTCTTTAATTGCTGTAATCATACTGTGAATATAATTTACTATCTGTCTTATAAGCGGCAGGGTGTATTTTCATGAACGTGTTTCCACATTCATTCTAAGCAGTGATTCGAAAGAATGTTTAATGGGCTACTACTTGAATATTCAATACCAATCACCACTGAATCATTTCCCCTAAACCCAGATTAAAAAAGCTTTATAAGTAAACCAGCAATGGGTAAGTTCATTGTGCAAAAATCTTCCATATATTTTGTGTATGGGGGGGGCAGTACCAAGGATTGAATCCAGGGGCATTCTACCTCTGAGCTCTTTTTTTTTTTTTTTTGTGGTACTGGGGATTGAACCCAGGGACATTCTACCTCTGAGCTACACCCCCAGCCCTATTTTTTATTCTTTATTTTGAAACAGGGTCTTGCTAAGTTGCGGAGGGCCTCACTAAGTAGCTGAGGCTGGCCACGAACCTGTGATCCTCCTGTTTCAGCCTCCCAAGTACTGGGATTACAAGCATTTGCTACCACGCCCGGCTTATTTTTTTTATTTTGAAACAGGGTTTCACTATGCTGCGGAGAGCCTTACTCTAAGTTGCTGAGGCTGGCAGTGAACCTGCGATCCTCCTGTCTCAGCCTCCCAAATACCAGGATGACAGGCATGCACCCCCACAACCGGCTAAAATCTTCCATATTTAATATCACTTCCCTTGGGCTGATTCTCAGAAGCAGATGTGGTGGGTCAAAGGACAAAAATAATGATGAGGGCCATGATTCATGGTGATGACAAAATATTTCAGACATACAAAAACATCAAAGAATGCTGGAACACCCACCCACACACCAACCAACAGACTGAAATTGAATGGTAGAAATTCAAAGCCCAGCAGCAAAACTTAGTAAGTACATCAGAAATTCCAGGACCTGACAATCAAGTGCAATACTTAAAATTCTGAAGAGCCTACCAAGTTTCTGATCAAACCTCCAGACAGGAAAAGAAGTCTCACCGCATCCCTTTATTAACACCTCCCTAGGTTTCCAGCAGCACCCGCAGCAGGGTTTAAAAGGATCTGGGTGGGCTGGGTCTATGATTGAATTAGAATGATCTAGGTTTCACTGAAGCCCTTTCTACCCAAATAAACTGAGGGGGTGGGGGGTATTCAATGACAAAATTTGACCTGTAGGAATTTGGAGAAGACTGTGGTTAGCCAATATCATGAAATGTGCTTATTTCAAATTAATCGGTTTTTCGGAAAATATCACGTTCCAAAGAAAAATCATTTTGTTGGTTTTTTTTTTTCTCCTCTATTTTCTCTCCATCTCGCAACTAAAATTTGAGGAGTTGGCAAAACGTAAGCATCCATATGAAAGCATCCTGTTGTGATTATGCTAGAAACAAGCGGAAGATAATCAGCAGGGACGATCACAATAGAAATTGTGTCTCCCCTGACTACACTAGAAAGGATAGAGAAATATCACAAAATGGTAAAAGCATAAATGGAAATTGAATTTCTGCTTAATCATCCTTTTGCAGAGAAAAGGCTAAGTACTTTATTTATGTGCAAGGCAATATCATCTTTTAATAGCGATGGGACACATTACTATTATCCTGCTGCTTCTCGGCTGGAGAAATAGGATTAGTGGCCTAAGAGGGAAGAGCTTAAACTGATTAGTCAAGTAGGCAGTCCTAGGACAAATATACCAGAAAAAGGAACAGACCCATTTTCTGTGCACCGGTGACCTGCCGAGGAAGAAACCTGAGCGCCATCCAGGACCTCGGTCGGCAATTTCTATGAAGCAGGTGTTTCATGTTCCATATTCAAAACAGACTGCAAATGACAGACATCACACTCAGGTGGGTTCAAACACAGCTGCTATCTTACAAAATCATTTCAGAATGACCACCATTCATGCACTCATCCCTTAATGAAATCAGCAGTATTTATTAAGTAACTACCAGATTAGGCAGTGTGTCTACAACAACGGAGGACCCGGAGCCTGCCTGCAGGAAGTTTGGCAGATATGATTCATTATTCTGCGTAATAAGAACCCTAAAATACATGTGATTTGCCAGGCGTGGTGGTGCACGCTTGTAATCCCAGTACTTGGGAGGCTGAGACTGGAGGATCCAGATTCGCGGCCAGCCTCAGCTACTTACTGAGGCCCTCCCCAACTTAGTGAGACCCTGTTTCAAAATAAAGAATTAAAAAATAGGACTGGGGGTGTAGCTTGGAGATAGAATGCCCCTGGGTTCAATCCCCAGTACAGCAAAAAAAAAAAAAAAATGTGATTTATAACAACAACAACAATCAAAAAAAGTAATTTCTAAATTCTGAGTTCCAGTGGGTTGTGGTGGAATTATCTTAGATAAGATCACCAGGGTAGACCAACACCTTCATTTTGCAAAAGAAAATTCTGAATTTCAGAGATGCAACTGGACTCACTGGAGACTCCCGCTTTCTTTTTTTTTGCGGTGCCGGGGATTGAACCCAGGGGCGTTCTACCTCCACGCTACACCCCTGGCCCTATTTTTATACTTTATTTTGAAACCGGGTCTCACAAAGTTGCGGAGGGCCTCACTAAGGAGAGAGAGCGAGAGCGAGGAGACTCCCGCTTTCTAAGAGACAGCGCTCATGTCTACAATCCCGGCCGAGAGCTCTGGCAAAACAGACGACACATTTATTTGAAGGAATCTGATGCCCGAAATAGAAGAAATTTTCAAGACAGACTCTGTGACATGCCCAATGGTGATTCTTACTACCAAGTAATGAGATCTCTATTTGACATCCTAGCTTTCTAACTCAGGACAAAGGAAGGCCAATTCTAGAAGCTGGGTAGGCAGCATTGGTTATTTTTAAAAAGTTCCCAGTGACCAAGGATGCTTCACAGGTTGAAGTAAGAGCCTAACGTCTGTTTGGAGATTCTGGAAGTAGTCCACCAGGGCTCCCAAAATCAGAGTGAACCACAGGGACCTGACACCACCTGAATTCCTTCATTTCCAAATATTGTCCCTGCTGTTTCCAGAGGGGAATTCCTTGGTGCTTCCCTAACAGAAGTCAGGAGAGTAAGCGAACCCCTTTCCTGAGTGAAATGACCCGATTATACCCTTTGTGTAAAAGGAGACCTGTTGCAAAATTCGGCAGATGGCCCAAAGAGAAGGTTACCAAAAGCAATCAGAAAAATTAAAGATTACAATCAAAGTGAGTCATCGAAAATGGTTAAGCTTCACCAAAATGTGGGGAAGGCTCTGCTTGTACTATCCTTAATGAAAAGGATTTCCAATGTGAAATCTAGGCCATTCCCCTTTAACCAGGGAACTTTATTAGTTTAATGCAATCAAAGCCACCTGGCTGTGGAATAGATGGCTCAGGAGCACAGCACAGACACAAACCTGCCTTCCCTGCAACCAGGTGCTGGCTGGCAATGAACCATAATCTTTGAATAAAACACCTAACAGGATATTAAAAACAGATCACTGGAGGGCTATATATAAGAAAGAGAGAGAGTCTGGGTGTGTAACTGGGGATTAAACTCAGGGGCATTCTACTTCCAAGCTATACCCCAGCCTATTTTATTTTTTATTTGGAAACAGGGTCTTGCTAAGTTGCTGAAGCTGGTCTTGAACCTGCAATTCTCCTGTCTCAGCCAAAGAAATATTTTAAAAATGTGAGTGGCTGGATAAAACTATTTCATCTCTGAGAGAAAAATCAAAAGCACCTCTTCTAGATCATTATCTACCACTTCTCTCCTCTCCAAACCCCTAAAACAATACACCTCAAAAACTAACACAAATCAAAATACAAGATGCCTTTTTTTTTTCTTTTTGGTACTAGGGATTGAACCCAGGGACATTCTACCTCTGAGCTATACACCCCCCCCCAGCCCTCTTTTATTTTTTATATTGAAACAGGGTCTCACTAAGTTGCAGAGGGCCTTGCAAAGTTGCTGAAGCTATCCTTGAACCTGCAATCCTCCTGTCTCAGCCCCCAAAGACCTAGGATTTCAGGCATGCGCCACCATGTCCAGCTAAGAGGCTCTTTGCGTTCCTTTCCATCTGCTCTAGAGCTGCCCACGGAAATTCTACCACTTTGGTAGAATTACTGTCTAGACAACCCCGCGGCACAGACCTCCTGTGCTGTCTGCAGAGCCCACGCCTATCCTGAACAGTCCATCTCATGCCCACAGATGGGCCTCCAGGCCTCAGAAAGGCACCAAGGAGTTCCCCAAAAGAAATGGTGCAAAATAACTGGAAATAAAGGTACTGTCGGCACCTTACGGTTGCTTTTGTACCCTGTAGACTATTTCCAGAATGTTGATATGGCTTCCAGACTACATACGGTCTCTTGTTTCAGCCCCCTAAGTCACACTCATTCCTCTGACTCTTTCCCTGTGGGCTGATCTCATGGGACTAAGGTGGTCACCTGACCAGGCCAGGCCACCTGCAATCTCTCTCTCTCTCAGGAACTTGAGACATGTGTCTGTTAGTGTTTGAACTTGGGGGCAGGACACTGCCACCTTAGACCCCAAGAGCGGGAAAGCAGAGACGGTCTAGTCACTGCCAACACAGACAGAAGCCGCGGGGAGCAGGAGCCTCGGGCTAACAGAACCACACCTTGGCCCTGGTGCTGCCGGGTCCCGGTAGTCAGGCAGCATTTCCTATCCCTGATCCCATAAACCGCTCCGGGTATCCTTAGGTGAATTCTGTTTTAATGCCTTAAGCTGGTTCCAGTAGGCATTTATTATTTGTAACCAATAAGACATGGTCATAGGTTCAATCCTTTAAAAGCTAATATCTAATGATGCACAACCTCAGGAGAAGAGCTTATAAGAAACATCAGCAGCATGCACGGAACTCTATTTGTTTCTGATTTCAAAGTCTATTTTGCGGGTCCCCATAGCCCGTTGTAAGCCCAGCCTTGTGTATGGGGGGAAGTTCAGTATCAATATAGTCCCCCCTCCTAAGTGAGAAGCTGTAAAATCTAAAACCCTTGGGCGAAAGGTTTTACTTTCAAATTTTCATATTTAGGAAGAGCCTCCCAGGCTCAGAACGCGTGCCAGAGGGATGGATACCATGGTAAAACGAGCTCACGGCTCAGAAGCAGCGTGCCCGCACTGGCCGGAGCTTGGGTCACACGCGGCCTGGAGCCACTGGGACTCTGCCTGCACGTTGGCACGCGCCCACCTCCTGAGGGGGAAATAAAATCAGAACGTTGCTGACGCTCCGCGGTTTCCCCCGCCAAGAGATTTGGCTGGACTCGTCCAAGCATCCATCTACTCAATAGTCACCGCCTACCCACGCCCACCATGTACCAGGCTCAGTACCACGCTGCTAGGCACACAGAGGTGATGATGACAGACCCTGTCCACTCAGAGTTCCTTCCCTCAAACACTTACACTTTAGTAAGAGAGAGGAAATGGATACACAGCTACAACTGCAATGGCCTGCTGTCTGCCAGGGAGTGAGAAAAAGGGCAGGTTATAGGGCTGCGGAGAATCAGAGAATGAGAGCTGTCAGTCCCACATGCTGGGAGGAAGGGAGGGAGGGAACCTGAACAAACAGTTCTGGGGTCTCTCTATGAACTGACTTAGGGACCCTCACTTAACTCAAGTGTCTATTAAAGAACTGGCCGCAAACACAAACACTCAGATTTCCAAGGGTGGAAAATAATAGAGTCTTCAACGCCTTCATTTCATGTTTTTTTGAGGAAAGGGGGAAAGAAAGTCACCCCTGCACTCAACCCCCCTTCTCTGTATCCTACAGGTCTGCAGAAACCCACCTGCGGGAGCCCAGACCCCTGCCTGGGGGGCCTGGGCTGCACTGACCACCCCACCAACTACACCACCCAGGCAGCACGCTTGGTCGCGCCTGCCCCAGCCCTTTTGGATCAGAAACGTGCGTCACCCATGAGCACCCAGCTCCTTCCCCGGGACCACTTCAATATGTGAAAAGCCAGATCCCAGAGAAAAAAGAAAAAAAAAAAAAGCAACAGTGCTGTCATCAGAAATGTCCCCCTCGTTTGTAACCAGGCTGAGCTGTAAGCAGACTCCTGCCAGCTCCTGAAAGGCCATAGCTCTGAGGACACCGGCCGGAGCTTTAGTTACAATATCTCCTTTCACTGCCCATAGGTGCTCGACGGCCCACTCTCCTTCCCCACACCCGCCTGCCGGACTCTGGGTGGATTTTTTTTTTAACCTCTGTAACTAAAGAACCCGATGGGGCCATGTGATAAGGGGACAGTGGCCTAAAAAGCCCAAGTTTCCGATTCCTGCTGTCATGGTTCCGTTTTCATGCTTCACACACAGAAGACATTAACGAAGGCCCTAAAAATAAGAGACACGGGAGGCAGCCAGAGAAATACCCAACACTCAATCAAAGCCGCGAGAGCAAGGAGAACATCAGCAGTTTGGGGGAGCCAGGCCAAATGTTTTCTTCTGTTGGAGGAACCGGTGTGGCGTCTGCCCACAGTCAGCAGTCTGCAGAAGGTGCGAGAACCCCAGAGGCCCCGGAAAGCCCGTCTCCCCTGCCAGAGTGCACCGCCTGGGCAAACCCTTCCCAGCCAAACTGCTGGCAAAGGATGATTTATTTCTCCGATCTATTGGGCCAGAAGGAAAATTAAGAGGCAGGAGGAGACAGGAAACACGAGGTTGGGGAACTTCTTTATGAGGTCTCTGCTGCAGAACAGCCCTGCATCCCCCTGACAGGTCTATGCAGCGGCATCTGGTTGTCCACCAGAATTCTGCAACCCTGCCAAACACAGGGTGCATTTAACCTCATGGGAAAAAAGCAGAATCCCAGCAGGAATTTCACTGGTCTCCCTCAATTCCCTCCCCCCTTTTTTTCTGGTACTGGTAATTAAACTCAGGGATATTCTATCTTTGAGCTATACCCCCAAACCTTTTATTATTATTTATTGTTTCAAAACAGGGTCTCACTAGGTAGCTGAAAGTCTGGCTAAATTGCTGAGGCTGGTCTCAAACCTGTGATCCTCCTGTCTCAGCTTCCCAAGTATTGGGATTATAGGCTTGCACCACCATGCCGGGACACTTGTCTCCTTTTTACAATAAAGGTCTCAAGGCGAAAACTTTATTTGTCCACCTTTACATATAAGGCAAAAATAAAAAAAGTGTTTTATACCTGGTGCAACAGATAAAAATAATTTCTTTTTATTAGATGATTGTCAACTTCAAGTCAAAGGGACTCTCAAATTCTGGATGGGTTGAAGGTAACCGTTCTCCACTTGATAAATGCTCTTTGAAGCAGCAGCCGCCTCAACATGTTACATCAGTTCAGGCTCTGGTAAATTCTGAATACTTTCTAAGAAAATTACCCAAGTTCTAAAGAACAAAGTTGCATGGAAAGGCCTTATGAAAATCCTCACCCAAGCCCTGCACACATCCTCAGTTAAATGCTACAGGAAAGTTCTCACAAAGTGTCTATTTTGGAGACCTGTAATTTTTAACTGTATAGTTCTGTTGCTTTTCAACTAATCTGCTGACGAAAGTAGAGAGTAATTTTACAACTCCATTAGCTGCATGTGGATGATTCACTTGCTAAATTACCCTAACTCCCAGCTCCCCTCCCCCTCAGGGGACCAACCTGCCCCTGGATAATGTCCCAACTCCCTGTGGTTACACGCTACAGGTATGCAAACCGATCGTGACACACGGGAAAACCAAATGAGGCAGTGATGTGGACTCCCTTACACGCAGTGTTCAGAGGCAAATACGAGTTGGGGATTATGCATTCTTTGGGGGAAACTGGCCCCACCATCTCACTTTATTAATATGAATTGTAATATGGTATATCCAACCTATTCAGTCAAAATGTGCTTCAAGGTACTGAGAATGTAGCTAAGCGGTGGAGTGCTTGCCTAGAATACACAAACAAGGCCCTGGGTCCCATCCCCAACACCATTAAAAAAAAAAATGTGCTTCAAAGTATGATCCACAGATCCTTGAGATTCCTCATGATCGGACTATTTCCAGGATCACACTGTCATGATTTGGCTTTTTTCCCTGTGTAGACATTCGCACTGAGGGTGCAGACAGCGGTGGCATGGGAAATGGCAGCAACCCGAGTGGGAATCCAGCCGACGGTGCCATGCCGTCCTTGTGGGCACAGCATTCTTCCTCCATGAACCAGGCTTCCGTTTTTGTTGGTTTTGTTTTTGGGTTTTTTTTTTTTTTGGCAGCACTGGGGATTGAACCCAGGGGCGTTTTACCTCCCAGCTACACCCCAGCCCTATTTTTTATTCTTTATTTTGAAACAGGGTCTCGCTAAGTTGCGGAGGGCCTCACTAAGTAGCTGAGGCTGGCCCCAAACCTGCGATCCTCCTGTCTCAGCCTCCCAAGTACTGAGATTACAAGCATGCACCACCACACCCGGCTTGTTGGTTTTGTTTTAATACTGTTTTCATTGAAGGTCTTAATGAAGCATTCCAACCCACGTATTCATTCTATAGTAATATCCTCTGGGACGGATCAAGCATTTGGTCACATTCCAAGCACAGCTACTGTCCCGGGCTCATCGGCCACCTTCTTCATGGGACACCCTTGAAAGAACTACCACCCACGTGTGGCTCCCCCGACGTGGCTCTGGCAGATGCTGTGTTGAAAACGAATGAAGCGAGCCTGACACTTCACTGACGCCAGCTGACGGCATTTATTGCCGAGGATAAATTCAAGCTTCCAAGTGAGAAATAGAACTTTAGTAAACTTGCCTCTGCTGTCGGCTTGACAGCTTTAGAATATTTAAAGGGTTTTTTTTTATGACACTGATGGTGATATTAACAATTGTGATGTCTTTGATGTTATATCATGAAATGTGTCAACATTTAAAAGACCTGAGGAACTCAGTGAAATGGTGTTTTCCAAACAACCGAAGAATGAGTGTACACAAGCACATGAAAGAGTCACTCAACACGTGAGACAGACCAACGGACAGACAGGGCGTCTATCCTACTTTACAACTAACCTCTCATAAACTATCCCTTGTGGCCAGGCGTGATGGCATGTGCCTGTAACCCTAGTACTTGGGAGGCTGAGAGAGGAGGAAGGCAGCCTTAGCAACTTAGTGAGACTCTCAGCAACCAAGTGAGACCCTATTTCAAAATAAATAAATAAGAGATGGGAGGTGTAGCTCAGAGGTAGAATGCCCTTGGGTTCAATCCCCAGTACCATAAAAAGAAAAAGGACACTTTCCAACTGTCCCTATCAAAAAGAATCTCCTTTCAGAAAAGGCTATTAAAACTCTCTCCCTGCTTCCAATTACATATCTATGCTAGACAGACTTCAACCAAAACCTATCACAACAGATTGAAGGTAGAAGCAGCTGAGAGTCCAACTGTGTTTTATTTAAGTCAAACATAAGAGAGATGTAAGACATTACCACTCTCATTAAATCTTTTTGGTTTGGAAAAATGTCCTTTTCCACAAAGTTATGTAATTTATGTTAACCTATGAAAGGATTACTGTTTTAAATTAAAAATTTTTTAGGTTTTTTTTTTTTTGCAGTACTGGGTATTGAACCCAGGGGCATTCTACCTCTGAACTATACACCCAGCCCTATTTTTTTTTTATTCTTTATTTTGAGACAGGGTCTCACTAAGTTGTGGAGGGCCTCATTAAGTAGATGAGGCTGGCCACGAACCTGGGATTATAAGCGTGCGTGGGATTATAAGCGTGCGCCACCACGCCCGGCAGATTTCTCATTTTTTAATATAACATCCATATAAACAAAAGCTCTTTGGAGTCTCCAATTTTTTTACTATTATATAGGTATCGTGAGACCTAACAGTTTGAGAACCACTGCCTCAATTGTATATATATTTTAAAAAATTCAAAATGCTAACTCCATTTATTTAACATGTCCAAGTAAAAGTGGATTTCTAGTACTGTAGGTCATAAATAGTACTTCTAATAAGCTTGGCTTTTCTCTAGAGATTGAACCCAGAGGCATTCTACCTCCAAGCTACACCCCCAGCCCTATTTTTTTTTAATTTTTTTGAAACAGTCTCACTAAGTTCCTGAGGAACCTCGCTAAGTAGCTGAGGCTGGCCTCTAACCTGTTATCCTCCTGTCTCAGCCTCCCAAGTACTGGGATTACAGGTGTGTGCCAGTGTACCCAGCTTAAGCTTGGCTTTTAAAACTACCTCCCGTGCTGTCATACACAGGGATCATGTCTTAGGGCCTATAGTTTTCACATTAAAACCAATCCAATGGCTTCTTATTTTTCTCCTTGTACTCGGGATTGAACCCAGGGGCACTCTACCTTCAAGCTATGCTCCCAGCTCTCCCGACACACACGTACTTTTCTCTTACACAGTGTCTCACTAAGTTGCTGAGGCTGAACTTGGATCCTCCTGTCTCAACCTCCCAAGTACTGGGATTGCTGACCACGCCCGGCTCAGACAGTTTCTTTCGCGGACATTGCTCAGTCACCTGCTCACGTATACTTCCTGGGATCTTTCTAGATGCCTCCAGTGACTCAGCGACTCTGCCCTCATGGACACTGTATCGCA
Organism: Glis glis; assembly: GCA_004027185.1. Taxonomy (NCBI): domain Eukaryota; kingdom Metazoa; phylum Chordata; class Mammalia; order Rodentia; family Gliridae; genus Glis; species Glis glis. The sequence goes on from PVJS01006604.1 coordinate 38,296, forward strand.
GAAGTGCTCACCCACCCGCCCCCGTGTGTGCTCATTCAACAAAATCCACTCGTCACCCGTTACAAGCCAGCCACTCTTGGCCTCTCCTCAGAATCAAAACGCTGACAGACCTAGCTGTACTTTTTATCAGGGCTACAAATTGCATGTTCATAAATTCCTAAAGGTGTTGCTCAATTCCAAATTTCTTTGAAGTGGAGAGATTTCTTTATCCTAAATCTGAAGGATATTGTCTATTTTTTTCCTGCCCACAATTTTACCACAAAAATTACTAGAATTTCATGGTGAGAATTTTACCAACAGAAGGACTGTGGTACACTCAGCCCCACCCTGACGCTCACCTTCTCCTCCTCCCCCTGAAGAAAGCATGCCTCCCAGGGGCCCCCTGAAAGCCAGCCCCCCACATCAGAAGGGGGGCCTGAGATCACCCCTCAGGGGGATCCAGAGAAGGCCAAGTCGCCCTATTGGCAGGATGACCAGAGACCCCACAGAGCCCCTCACAAAGCTAATTAGCCAAGTGACGGGCATACGTACACACCACGCTGAAAATCGTTAGAGCCAGATTCCAGAGGACACCGAAAGATAATTGTCCATTAGTCACACTGGCTGAACATAAATGACTGCTTCCGCAATTCAACTTCCTAACGAGGCTTAATTCAATCACAACTTTATTTAAATGTGCTTTTCTTGGTGCGTTATGGTCTCACATCACAATGGAAACCAAGTTGACAGTAACATACACGCGCGCAGCACTTGGCGCCCCCTCCCCTCCGCCCCAATACAGAGCGCTGAGACTGACGTTGGTATATTCTCATATGTACACATGGCCGATGGTAGTCAATCACAACTTTAAAACACACAATAAGAACTGCCTAGAAAACTGGTGTGGGACGTAAAGGGGCCACACAGAAATCCATCTGACTGGTTAATTGGGTATAACCGTGCTATGGTTCTGTGTATTTTCCTTTTCCCAAAGTCAGATAGGGTATAAAAGTTCCTAAGAAAATCCAGCTAGGGGGAGGGGGTTAGTTTATAAAAGGGCTGGGGCAAATTAGAAAACAAAAGGGGGGTGTCTTCTTTTATTCGGGGGTATATGCAGGGCACTGCACAGAATAGACTTGCTCATTCTTCTTTCATTCTTTCCACTGAGCACAAAGTACAGTGTGAGCTACAGGTATAGATTTGACTTCTGCCCACCAGCAGGATTTGTTGGTACAGTGGAAAGCAGAATGACCCTGGAGTCAAAGGGACTGCGTTCAAATCCCAGTTCTGCCACTCACCCTCATTTTCTAAGCCTCGGTTTCCTCATCCATAAAAGGGAATGCTAGTTGTAACCTTACAGGGATGATGATATAAGTTACTCAGCATGGAGATACGCTGGCTGATATTGCTATTTCTATCAGAAAAGCAAAGCTTTAAAAAAAATTAAAGACAAAACATAATGTGTGCATAGAATAGCGAAAAGAATTAGGAGATATTTGGATAATCACGGAAGATGTCCTGAACAAATGGGTTTTCTGGGTTTTTTTGTTGTTGTTGTTTGTTTTTGTTGTGGTGTGTGGGTGTAGTACTGGGGATTGAAGCCAGGGGCATTCTACCTCTGAGATACAGCCCCAGCCCTATTTTACTTTTTGTTTTGAAACAGGGTCTCACTAGGATGCTAAGAGTCTCGCTATGTTGCTGAGGCTGTCCTTGAACCTGCGATCCCGTCTCAGCCTCCCAAGTACCGGGATCACAGGTGGGCGCCACCATGCGGGGCTAAAATGGCACTTTTTGAAGAGGCTCAAACTCCTTTTTACAAGGCTGAATAGGAAATTTCCATTCGTCGATATTGTTCTTGGGCTTCGTGAGCCCGTGACAAGTATCTATTGAACAATCACTGTGATGAAAGACACCTAGTCAGTGATTCTTAACCTTCCTTGAGTCATGGCCCTCCCAGAGAGTCTAAAGACAGATATCTAAGGGACCTCGCCCAGAAAATGCAGCTGACAGGGTGAAAAGGGGGGGAGTGATGGGGCCCCCCAAGCCCATCCACAAGCCTTGGCTAAAGACGAACAATGCTGGCCATTACGATGCTATTGATTTTGAAATGAAGCCCAAGGTCACCTGGCCCAGCCTTGTGATACAGGTGTACAAACACCTCCCGCATCTTATCTCTGTGAATGGCACCACTCTCCACCCTGCTGTGGAAGCTCAGGGTCTAGGAGTCACCCCGATACTTTCTCTCCTTCAGTCCCACTCCATATCTGATCTTGCTCTATCATCTCTTTTCCAGCTCTGGCCCGTGTCCACCTCTACCTCCTCTGGCCAGGCTGCCACCATCCTCTGGCAGAACCGCTTCCGTCATGTCCCCGTTAGTCCGCTCCCGTCCACTCCAAGCTCCCTCCACCTGGCCTCTGCACGGGGGGCCAAGAAAACCTTGAAAGCTGATCATATCAAACCATCTTCCCCCATCCCACACCCACTTATATCTTTTCCATAATTTTTCATGAAAGCAAAGCGAAATTTAAGTGAGATTAGCCAGTCATAGAAAGTGAAGGGCCCTGTTTTCTCTCATATATAGAAGCTAGGGAGTAGATGGGATACACGAGGGACTTTAGATAGAGGAGAGAAACCCCAGTGGAGTGCCGGAGGGGGTGTAGGGGAGGGTGGTAATGGGGGGGGATTCATGAAGGAAACACTTCTGTTGACATGATGTACATATATGTACATAAAGTATCAATGCCAATCTCAGTATCATATACAGGGAAGGGGAGGGTGTGGGGAGGGAGCCCGGGAAAGCTCACCAAGTGCTGAGTGCATGCATGTCCCTATCGCTCTGAACTACATCATGATGCGAGGCTACAACGGACCAATGAAAGTATATTGAAAGCCAGGGGTGGTGATGTACGCCTATAATCCCAGTACTTGGGAGGCTGAGACAGGAGGATCACGGGTTTGTGGCCAGCCTCAGCAACTTAGGCCCTCCACAACTTAGAGACTCTGTTTCAAAATAAATAAAATAGGGCTGGGGGTGTAGCTCAGAGGTAGAATGCCCTTGGGTTCAATCCTCAGTACCACAAAAATAAATAACTAAATAAATAAATAAATAAACAAATAAACAAACAAAAAATGCAAAGGACTAAAAAATTGTAATACCAAAACTAAAACTGTATACAATGAAAAATGAAGAAAAAAGGAAGTTATACTATTCTGTCACTAGTAACAAAGCGCGATGTGGTCCTGGAACAGGTAAGGGAAAAAAAAAAAGATATGGCGAAAGCATGGCAGAGATGGATTTAGTACCAAAAACATCAATAGCCCCTAAGTACATCCCCAATTACTCAGGAAACCAGGTCCGCATGTGTAATACCTATAACCAATGTTCCGCACAGTAAACAAAACAGTATTTCCCCCACCTCTTGTTTTGGAAATTAGCAGTACAAAAAAAAATTATCCACATTCCCAACATTCAAAATTATCTACTCTTAGCATCTTCACATATTTGTATCTTTTTTAAAAAAAGAGAATTCATGCAATGCAGAGTAGAAAACAAATCCAAAAATAAACCAACTCGAATGCCAACGCATAGAAAATATTAACATTAGGCAAAAACCATTCTAGGCATCTTTCTACAAATGTGGAGGGAAGGATACATGGACAAATAGAAGTGCTTTCACAAAAAAAATGGAATCGTGTTCCACATGGCATTTTCATTTTTTTTATATTGAACTTTCTTTTTCTTTCTTTTTTTTTTTTCTTTAATTGGGTTTGGGATCGGACCCAGGGGCATTCTACCTCCAAGCTATATCCCGAGTCCCTTTTATTTTGAAACAGGGCCTTACTGAGTTGCTGAGGCTGGCTTTGAACCTGGGATCCTCCTATCTCAGCCTCCCAAGTACTGGGATGACAGGCCTGTGCCACCATACCTGACTGAATTTTCTTGACTAACAAAATATAAACTGAGATTTAAGATTAAGAGGTGTTGGGGCTGGAATGGAGCTCAGTGACAGGGTGCTTGCCTAGAATGTAGAAGGCCTTGAGTCCCATCCCCAGCACTGCATTAAAAAAAAAAATTAAGAGGTGGAGTGATTTTTTTTAATGACTATCTTCAGTTTTAGGCAAGTTGCTTGACTCTCCTTGAGATGTGGACACCAGCATCTACTCCTTCCTCTCCCGGTCCTCGCTGCCTCCAGACTTGTTCCTTTGCACTATTTTGACAGTATCCAGGTGGAACTTTCAAATACGGCCCCAGCCCCACAATTCTCACAGCTGTCTGGCATTCATTCTACCTGCACATAAATAGGTTCAGAAGATCACCCTGCCTCCCACGGCGTCTCCATTTCTGAATTCCTTTCTTGGATTCAACTTTACATTGGATAGACTTCAACGCTTCCTCAAAATAGGGCCCACAACGGATGCAGTCCCTGTGTCTTCCTAGCATCTGTGTGCGGCAGGGGCTCCAAAAAGCTTTGCAGAGAGGTTGAATTTATAACTAAGAAACGGTGCTGAAACTGAGTGTCACCTTTTAAACCACATATAGAGCATCTGCAGCCCATGGAAGATAATCCCAAATCTTGAATTCCTTGTATAAAAGGTGTAGAAAAGTAATTCACTAGAAATCTTTAGAATTTTTACAAGCTGCCTTCCTGTTTAATATTTTTCCTTGGTAAATTGAAAAAAAACTGCAATGTAGTAGTTTTTGTTTTTTGTTTTCTTTCCTGTAGTACTGGGGATTGAACCCAGGGCCTGGTGCATAGTAGTCAAGCGCTCTACTCCCAAGCTACATCCCCACTCCTTTAAATTTTATTTTGAAATAAGGTCTAAATTGCCTAGGCTGGCCTCAAATTTATAAACCTCCTGCCTCAGCCTCCTGAGTAGCTGAGATCACAGGTGGGTACCACCTCTCCTGGCTTGCAAGGTGACTTTGTAAGGATGTTAGAGCAACATGGAATAAAAGGGATATTAAAATTGTTTACAAAATAACCAGTTCAAGTTTGATTTCAAACTCAAAACTGCTATCACAAGGTGCTAGGATCATATTGGTATGATCAAGTACCTAGTTAATGATTTGTGACCGATTACTATTTATAACTCATCTCTTCAAAACAGTCCCTTTCTTATGACTACTCTTCAAAATTCAAAACCATGGGATTGTTTAAAAAGGGTTTATTTCCCCCTTCAGCAAACTTCAAAGTGAGATATACAGAATTGATAAGCACCCACAAAGCAAGGCACTTCTCCCCAGAATCGCATGTAAGAAGCACATGTGCCCATTTCAGAATAAAAGGCCGCACTTAATTGGGCACCTCCAAAAAGATACTTCATAACAAATAGGAAGACTTTAGATGAATTTTCAAAACTTAATTCCCATCAGAATTTATACTTTAGAGATTAAATGCAGAGGGGTTTACCATGATTTAGTGGAATGAGACAGAATTTGAAGAGTTTACTTAATATTGACTGTCTGTGAGGCTAGCTATATCCCCAAACTTCTATATTAAAGAGTAGGAACTAGGTTGTGATGGTGTGCATCTGTAATCCCAGTACTTGGGAGACTGAGACAGGAAGATCACAGGTTCGAGGACAGCCTCAGCAACTTAATAAGGCCCTCAGCAACTAATGACACCCTATTTCAAAGTAAAAAATATGCACGCTGCCTGCATCCTCCACCAATATATATATATATATATATTGGTGCATATATATATATATGCATGCTTGTAATCCCAATACTAGGGAGACTGAGACAGGAGGATCGCAGGTTCGGGGCCAGCCTCAGTTACTTAGTGAGGCCATCTACAACTTAGACCCCCGTTTCAAAATAAAATAGGGCTGGAGGTGTAGTTCGGAGGTAAAATGCCCCTGGGTTCCATCCCCAGTACCACACACAAAATAAAATAAAAAATAAAAGGGGCTGGGGGTGTAGCTTGGAGGTAAAATGCCCCTGGGTTCCATCCCCAATACCAAAAATTAATAAATAAAATAAAAACAGGAAAAAAGAGTAAAAAGGATTACAAGATTCATAAGATGCATGCCAGTTATTTTTCAGGTTTGTGATATCGTGTCTATCCTGTTTGCAGACATAAAGGACAGAAGGACTCCACTGCCACTCTCTCATTCCCAAAAACCTCCCTTTGGATGTCCCCGACTCCTGGCCCTTGCTCCTTCTAACAAGAGTTCCTGCTTGGCCCTACAGGGCATCAACTGCCTCCCCTGCCTTCCTAACTACCAAACGACTTCAGCAAAATCATTGCTTCTGGGCTGAGAGTTTTGGTATCAAGGATGGATGTGAATGACTGCTAAGTGAAGTATTGCTGAGGTATCCACATTCAGATCAGCTTGGCTGGCTTAGAATACACACGCAGCCACCTGTGACACTCCGCCCTGCTCTCCACTGAGCACTTTTAAACACCCTAATACGTCTGCTCTAATTTTCCACCCAAGTGGAGTTGATGCTCACTCATCTTAAAGAGACAAAGCAGCCATGGCCACACCTAAGACACATTAATCTTTTGAGAAAACATTACTGCTTGCACAGCAGAATCTCCAAGTCCCTGCTGACCCTGTCCGCTATGAGAGCTTCCAGAACTTTTGAAACTTAACCCCAAGTGGGGCCATGTTCTGACAAATTAAAAAAAAAAATACCAGTTCTGAGGCCAACATTCCTAGCCCACTGCCCTGGGCTGGTCCACAGACCCCAAACCTAGTCTCCTGAGGGCTTGCTAATCATTTTCCATTAGTGAGATTATCTTCAACCCCAAGTCCTTACATGGGACCGAGCTCTTGTCTGAAACATTTTAGGGTGTGTAGCTTGTTTGTCAGGTTTAAATGTCCTTTTGATCTGTTTCCCCTAAGAGCTTAATGGCATACATAAACGAGATGAAGGCTTGTTTAACACAGAACTAATCCACGTCATTGTGACTCTGAAACGGCCCTTACTGTTAAGCCTGGAATTAATAAAGTCCACGTAAAATGGCCAGGCTTACATTTTTTAGCTCATGTAATAAAAGTTCTAATTCAGACCTTTTACTTTCACCTCTGTTATGTAACTTTATCGAAAGCATTTGAAAATCTGATTAACCTTGCATTCATAGAATTGACAGATCTCAAGGCGGGGTCTTAATACTGGGTTATTTTGCTGCTGTTTCCATAAAACACTGTGGTCCTTGGTGGCCTTCAGAGACAAGCTGCCACTCTGCTCAGCAACTGGAAGAAATCAGATAGGGTTTGGGGTTAATGTGGCAAAAGGAAACGGCGTCTATTTAAAGGTCTTTGGAGGAAAGAGAAGGGAGCCGAGGAAAAACAAGATTCTGGAGTTTACAGTTCTCCAAATGTACTCCACGACAGCTGCTCTATTTCTAAGTCCCCCTCAAGTAGTAATAGCAAAACAATATTAAGTACCTAAAATGCACAACAGAATAGGAACTCAACTTCCTTTATAGGAATGGTTTTTCAATCACTCTAGGAAGACTGTAGGAGTCATATGAGAAAAAAAATTAGCATACACTAAAATTAAACTTAAGGGAGCTTCAAAGTGGTTCATAAAAAAAATCTTTGAGTTAAATGAGAGGTATCTTATTCCAAGCGAAAGCTAAAGAAGTATGAGATTTTACAAAAGAATTCATCATCCTTTTAAGCCACGCTGTCTTCTGAAGGCCTTAAAGAAAGATGGATTAAACGCTACAGCAAATAAACAGCAGAACCACAGTGCTGGCTCCCTAAGCCAGTGATGTAGGAAGTATACACTGGAAACTTGGTAACACGCTGGAAGCTTGGAACCGGAGAAGACAGCCTTGTGAGGTAGTACCAAGGCCGGCCTGCCCAGGGATGTAGTGACAGGAACTGTTTTGTTGTTGTTGTTTGTTTTCGGTACTGGGGATTGAACCCAGGGGCAGTCTACCTCTGAGCTACACCTCTAACCCTTTTTCTTTTTTATTTTGAAACAAGGTCTCCCTAAGTTGCTGAAGCTGTCCTCTAACCTGCCATCCTCCTGTCACAGCCTCCCAAGTATCGGAATTACACACCCAGCTAACAGTAACCATTTAAGAGCCCTCTGTTCCATTCCTTCTGACAGCAGAGCTCTAAGAACCCAAGTTACAGCCACTCGTCAACCTACCTGGTTCCCCAACACACACTCCACACTCTTCAATAAATGCCTAAGGAATACCAGCAAGATGGACAAAGCCTGTCTTCACCCTGCAACAATGGATGTTACACAAAACTGTACCAGCAAATGGTGAGACCGGTGAGCCCAGGATGGCGACCACATGAATACTCCTGTCATTTCTCCTATTACCTTGGGATCATGAAACGTCCTTCCAAACCGAGCAAGACAACAGCCTGTTGAATGTGGTTGCTATCTACAAAAATCATTTACCATAAATAGTCGTGTCTCTAAGAAACAGCTGTATGAAACTTCTGCCAGGAAGAGCCAATTAAAATAGAGTCCTATCCCATGAAATGTGCTCTTTCCCCCTCTTCCCTCCACAACCTCCTCACTTGCTGTCAAAGCCCAGATACAGCTGCAGAGCCTTGGTTCCTATCGATTTTTTAAATTTAGTCTATAAGACAAGAACAATCTAAAAAAAAACATGCTTAAAATTAGGGGGGGAATGTTAAATTCTTTGCATATCAAATTTGTTTTGCTAAATAGCTGAGTAATGAAAATAATCCTGGAAGTCAGAAAAATTAATGCAATGAAAATATACAGCCCTCATAGTCGCTCCCAGTGCCAGCCTTGCTCATCACATCCTCTAGACAATAACTATTTAGTAAGGCAGCATTAAGTGCTTATGCTAATATTCAGAGTGTTATTCACAGCCAAACTGGGCTTTTTTTTTTTTTTTGCAGAGTAAATCAAAACAGGCAGTTCTGAAAATTGGACTGAAGTTGTCCTTCTAGAGCCAGGGAGAAATGAACAGTGACAGGCTTGGTCAGCAACCAGAGAAAGCCAATGCTTTCTGGTGATTGCAACAGAGACCTGGCAGCCTCAAAAATAATGTCACATCCAACGGCTCCCTGAACAAAAGAAAGGTAAGCGTGAGGCCAGGTTGCAAAGAGGACTCAAGAGAGTTTTCAAAATGCCTTAGTTTCAAAATCATTCGGGAAGAACCAGAGAGCCTGCTGGAGGAATTCATAGGGTTAAAACCACCTTTTGCAGAAGAATGAGCCATTATTAATGGGCATTTAAGTTAAGGGGAAAAAAAAGTTTCCCAGATTTAAAAGATACATATCCAGACAAATCTCTATGCTGCTTGTAAATCTTAACAAGAATTAAGGGGGGGAAACTGTCTCTCGGAAAGGCACAAAATGACTAACCATGGGCTAAAACATTAGCATTTAAGATTTCTTCAAGAATTCCATTGAATCAAGCTGTGGCGGGGGGGGGGTGCTGGGGATTGAACGCAGGGGCATTCTACTTCTGAGCTACAACCCCAGCCCTATTTTATTTTTATTTTGAAGCAGGGTCTCACTACGCTGCTGAAGGCCTCACTAGGTTGCTGAGGCTGACCTCAAACCTGCAATCCTCCTGTCTGAGCCTCCCAAGTACTGGGATTACAGGCATGTGCCACCATGCCCAGCTTCTTTTAACATTCAAATAAGGCAGGTGCCAAGTTTTTTCGTATTTCCCTTAAAAAAAAAGCATTGAGGTACATTAGAAAAAGATTGGGTTTTATTATTAGCTCAACCAGGTTTAAAATTTAGGTCTACTGTAAATAATATCTACCTCCACTTTCCTTGTTTGTAAAGTAGAAGAAAATCTTAAAATTTGAGAATTGACATAAGGTTAAAAAAATAACAATTGCTTGGTCTCGGGGGACAGCCAACCGTTTCTATTCCTTTCTCTGTTCCTGCACCTCTTATCCTTTCCAAGTCCTCAAACATCTTGGGGTCCCCTTGAGGCCTCCCTGCGCCCCTCCCCTTCCCATCTTCCAGGATTTTGAGCTTGACTCTGTAAAGGACGTGAACACGATGACCTATTCTAAGTAGACAGATTCTTACAAACCGTACTCAAGGCATGACCCCCAGAGTCAATCCTATGGTGAAGGCAATAAACGGCCAAATCCCCGGTCCCATTCAAGGATCCTGAGGGAACCTTGCATCTTCCCGGGAGAGAAAACCCACTAGGCACAGAGCAGAGTTTGAGGAACCCGGGAAGTAAAGAGAAGCCACAGGGCTCTGTGGAGCATGTGACCCTGCAGGAAGGTGAAATGCAGGATGGGGACCCAGCTGGCCTAGACCCAGCCTGCCCTTAGAACCAGCTCCACCCCACAGGGTGGGTGGGCTCCTCTAGGGAGTTAGGGAAGGAAGGACGGTGGAGCCATCCCCTAGTCTCTACTCTTTTAGATGCAGGGTCTTTCCTACCTATTGCTGTAAATGTTTAAAAAGAAAATCACAAACAAAAGTTGCTGGGGGTGGGGTGGGAGTTGACCAGGAAAAGGTAAATATTTATGACATGCACGACTGGCAAAAAGTTAATAACTCACTACACAAAAGGCACTAGAAAATTAGCCTAAGAAAATGAAAAGCCAAGCCAGGCATGGTAGTGCACATCTGTAATCCCAGTACTCGGGAGCCCAAGACAGGAGGGTAACAGGTTCAAGGCCAGCCTCCGAAACTTTGCAAGACCCTCAGCAACTTAGTGAGATCATGTTTCAAAATAAAAAGGGTTGGGGGTGTAGCTCGGAGATAGAATGCGCCTGACTTCAATCCCCAGTACCGAAAAGGAGGCACCAATAGGAAAGGGGACAAAGGATAATAAATCACCAAGTCCTAAATACAATTGGTCATTTTTTGGTTTACTCCTTAGAGTTTTCCTTCTAGAAATATTCCTGCTCCCCTGTGCTCTATTTTACCACCTCAAAGAAGGATCCTTAAAGGATATCCCCTGTCCAACCATGTCTTAGCATAAATATCACGTCCTCACAGAAGTCTCCTTTGCCTCTTCTAGGTTGGGTTAGGTGCCGCCAATATTTGTTCCCGTCAGACTTACTTCTCATCCAATAGCACAACATTTGTTTAATTGACTCTTGAACTACACTGTCAACACAGTAAGGGAAGTATAACACGCAGCAATCTTGTTGAGCTGTCCCACACACCTAAAAAAGACTATGGTGCCTAGTGGACACTCAATACATTCACTCAACAAACATCAAGCTCTCATTATATTTCGGAAATTATGAATGAAAGTGAGAAAACTCTTAACATTACCAGTAATAGGGAACCGGGGTGTAGCTCAGTGGTAGAGCATGTACTTAGCATGCACGAAGCCAGGGTTCAATGCCCAGGACCATCACCAAAAAAAAAAAAAACACTTTTTTTCTCAAATGCCAGTAATAAAATGGATACAAACTGAAACAATGAAAACATACTATTGTTTGGCTTAATAGGCAATTTATTCTGAATAACACATGGTATCTGGAAAGTTAAGATGAAATGAACACTCCCATACACTGCTGGTGGAAAAGTGCTTAGTTGGAGTGAAATTTAATAAGCATTCCGAAGGTAATGTGAGGATATGCGTCGAGAGCCTTAGAAAGGTTCACGCCGTGAGCCTTGCCTAGTTATCTCACTCCTAGAGATCTAGCCTGAGAACTGTCCATAAAGAAAACACTGATGCACGGGATCGTCACACAGCAGTGCTCACATTCATGAAAAATGAAATAATATCAATGTCCAAACAGTGAATAAAATGGCAAAGATTTTATATCATGGAAGAGTGCACATATTTTTCAAATTATATTTAATGATATGGAAAATGATCCCAACGTATTCTTTTTTAAAATGGCAATAACATATACATATTTTACCATTGCAACCAGGTTTAAGTGCAGTTCTCTTGCTTAAGCATAGACACGTTCTACAAATATCATCAGCATCTAACTCCAAAACATGTTCATCTTCCCAAACTAAACCTACTCACTAAACATTAACTCATTTTTCTCCCTGGTCCCCCAGCCATCCCCATTTTCCTCTATGAATTTGGCAAATCTAGGTATCTCATCTAAATGGAATCATATAACATTTATTCTTTTACAACTGGCTTACTGCACTGTTTTTTTTTTTTTTGCTATTGGTTTATTGTCTTTCAAGTTCATCCATGTTGTAGCATGTATCAGAATATCCTTCCTTTTTAAGGCTGAATAATATTCCACTGTAGGCTCCACATTTTGTGTATCTATTCATCCTTCCATGGATACTCGCGTTGCTTCCACCTTATGGCTATTGTATTGTAAATAATGCTGCTATGAACATGGATGTCCAAATACCTATGCAAGTCTCTATTTTCAATTCGTTGGGGCATATACCAAAAGGCAAAATTGCTGAATCATATACTTAACTTTTTGAAGAACCCCCATACCATTTTCTACAGCAGCTACAACTTTTAATTTCCTTACCAACAAAGCATAATAGTTCCAACTTTTCCACATCCTCATCAACACTTCTTTTGGGGTTTTTTTTTTATTTGTTTCTTTCATAACAGCCATCCCAATGAGTGTGAAATGGTATCTTGCTGTGGTCTTGATTTGTTTCCCGAGAAACTGGAGATGTTGAGCACCTTTTCATACCCTTATTGGCCATTTGTATACCTTCTCTGGAGAGATTTCTATTCAATTCTTTCATCCATTTTGAATCAAGTTGTTTAAAAATATATTAAGTGACAAAAGCAGGACCTAAAAATGTAATTTTTAACACATAGAAAAAAATAATACACACACACACACACTTATAAGAAAGGAAAGAATTATAACAAATGATTAATAAAGATTGCTTCCGGAGAGAAAGATCATGTATGACTTCATTTTTTTACACTTCATTTGCAATATTTCTAAAAAGAACACATATGACTAGCATAATGGGGGAGGGAGGCAAATTTTTAAAACCTTGACCTAGAGTCAAGTTTGCAATCGACTTTGAAACCTTCTTCAAACAAGAGCATCATCGACAAGAGTCTCTGCAGTTACCTCCAGTGGGAAGAAGACTCCATCTGCTTCTGCTTGTGCTGTCTGTCTGTCAGGGCCCAGACAGGTGCCCTCCAGCAGCCCTGCGACAGCTCCTGGGAGATGCTGATCACAAGATGACTTGCAATGATGGGACTCCACCCCCTTCACTCCCTCTCATCCCCACCCACACACACAGCCCAGACTCCTTCCCCTCAGCCCACAAACACAGGACACAGGAGCACAGCAGAAGTTTCCTCTCTCCTTCCAGAACTTGAAAACTAGTTCAAAGGGGATGAACCTATCAACAGCCGATGAAGAATATAATTGTATAAAACACAACAAAGATGTGCCTCAGGGCTGGGAATGTGGCTCGGTGGTACAGTGCTTGCCTAGCACGTGCAAGGCCCTGGGTTTAAAACACACACACACACTGCCTCAAATCACATTAATGTAGACCTCTCTCCCAACAAAATCCCATTATCCAAATAAGACCACTTTCTCCTTGAAGTGCTCATCAGAAAGCGCCTTGACGATTCGTGTTATCACAGGAATACAGGTTAAGCACCGGGTGCTTTCAGGAATACAAAATGTTCTGCCAATTAGGAGAATTCATTTCCAGTATTAAAATTTTAAAAAAGGTACTCTTAGCCGGGCGTGGTGGCGCATGCTTGTAATCCCAGTACTTGGGAGGCTGAGACTGGAGGATCCGGGTTCGCGGCCAGCCTCAGCTACTTAGTGAGGCCCTCCGCAACTTCGTGAGACCTGGTTTCAAAATAAAGGATAAAAAATAGGGCTGGGGGTGTAGCTCAGAGGTAGAACGCCCCTGGGTTCAATCCCCGGTACCGCAAAAAAATAAAAAATAAATAAAAATAAATAAAAAAGGTACTCTTGTTACACTTTGTCAGGTTTTCTATTAGGCAAACCTAGCATGTTTTAAACTATTTGCAACATAGACTTCATTGATGTGAACTACCTGCTTTGGGGCTGTTTCCTTATACAGAACCTAGGACCGAGGTCACGGGTCATAAAGGAAAATGTGAAGTCTATATTTTATGTAAATAAAGGTGGTTTAAGGACCAGGCTCTTGAATCACAAACAGATCCCTTAAAGATACCAGGGACCTATTTTAGACCTCACAGAAAACGGAAGAATGGGCCTAGCCTTGGATGATGGTCAACAGTCTTCAGATGCCAATGTCTCCCTCCCCCGAATTTCCCACAACTCCCCACAGACCCTCCGGCAGAGGCTTTGAAACTACTTGAGCAAAGTGCATGGCTGGGCCGGCGGCAGGGCTCAGTCCTAGAGTGTGTGGCTAGCACGCACAAGGCCCTGGGTTCAATCCTTAAGTTGCTGCAACTTACTCTAGCTGCCTTTAAGAGTCTCTCCTTGGCCTCTACATTAGTTAATTTGATTATTATGTGGCGTGGTGAACCGCTTCTCAATCAAACCTGCAATCCTCCTGTCTCAGCCTCCCAAGTACTAGGATTCAGGCATGTGCCACTGTGCCCAGCTAAAAATCATTGGTCTGCGACCACTGGATTCAAAAGGAAAAGGAAAAGACTGAAGGTTTACTTTGGCAATAAAAGGAAAAAATAAATATAAAAGTAAGTGCTTTATCAGGACAGACGATGAGCAGCTTACATTGTCTTTAAGACTGTTTTCATCGAGGAAAGGCAACTACCACAGGGCCATGCCAACAAAACAGTTGTCAGAAATAACAGAAACAAAGATAATACAGTTGTGGCAGGGACAAGAACAGGCACATCAAATATTCCCATTCTTAAGCCGGGCATGGTGGCGCACGCTTGTAATCCCAGTACTTTGGGAGGCGGAGACCGGAGGATCTGGGTTCATGGCCAGTCTCAGCTCTCTCCCTCTCTCTCTCTCTCTACTTAATGAGGCCCTCCACAACTTCGTGAGACCTGGTTTCAAAATAAAGGATAAAAAATAGAGCCGGGGGTGTAGCTCAGAGGTAGAACGCCCCTGGGTTCAATCCCCGGTACCGCAAAAAAAAAAAAATTCCCATTCTTCACTGTGTGCCTCGCCCCACTCCTTGTACAATCACATGACTCACGCCAGCCAATGAGCTATGAGCAGAAGTGTCATTTCCTACAACTGTGGAGAAGAGGCCCCATGCTGACTTGTGATGCACTTGCTGGCGAGGGAGAAGCAACCTGCTGTTGTGTGGAGCCTCTGACATTTGAGGATTCACATGTTGCTATGGCTTATGACATCGTCAGTCCCAACAAACATGACACAGGTGTAAAGATATTAAATTCATAAAGTAGCATCCAACCACACAGGAGAGCACAACAGATGCATATCAGAGCCTTCGGAGGCTGAAGAGGGGGCGATGCAGACATGTCCTGTTTATATTAAGCATGAAAACAAGGCCAAGGGAGAAATCGCCAAGTCAGGAAGTCTGCGGTACGGTCTATCAACCCAACCGCCACCAGAAGACAGCGGAGACAGCACCCACCCAAGCCCCTTCCCCGATAATTGATCATCCAAGTCCAAGAAACCGGGAGCTAAGCTTCCCAATTATTCTTTCCGGCGTCCCATATCTACACATCACCCCAAAAGCACTAAATAAAACTTATCTGCAGGGCTGTCAGCTTCATCTTAGACATAACCCCTTGTTAATTTATGGAGTTGCTCCAGGGATTTAAAATATGGAGCAGTGACTAATACAGACAAAATTCTTACTAAAAGAGAACAAAAATAAATGGTGTATACAACAGTAGAAAGAGTGAAAGCCCAGGCAGGCAGGAGCCTTCTTCCTTCCTGCCAGGGGAGCCAGAGTTGGAGCCATCAGCCCTATTACTACCAGCCTCACCCACACACAGACAGGTGTGTCCAAAACGGTTTCTCCTGTTGCTATTTTAAAATCCACCTTAATTTATAAAATGCCATAATCTAGTTAATATCCAAGGACCTGAACTCTCAAATACCCCTTTTCCCTACAATCATCCTGAGACCCTCTTAACAAAATAATTCAAAATGGAGTTGAGTCTCTAATACAATATTCTAGCTTAATGAAATCTCCCTGGAACACCCACAAATGCTTGCAGGCCTAGCATTTTATCCATTTTATCTCTTTCAATAGGATGAGTAGATATTACAGCTGAACAACTCTAAAAATAATAATAATAATCATTAAGAAATCCTTTTACTGAGACACACAAATGTCCTGGCTCAGCAAATAGAGGATGAGGGGCTGGGTACCTCTGACTCACACCAAATTGACTGTCTCTGAGAAAAGGGCTTATCTTCCCAACTGCTTCCTTCTGTATTAATATCCAAGAGACAGGCAGAGAGAAGGGGAAACTAAGACTAGTTCACTGAGAACTAGGTGTTGAATGCATGTAAAAAGAAAACTAAATTTTATCCATTTTTTTAAATTTTTGAAACAGGGTCTCACTAAGTTGCTAACAGGTCTTTCTACGTTCCTGAGGCTGGCCTCAAACCTGTGATCCTCCTGTCTCAGCCTCCCAGGTACTGGGATTACAAGGTATGTGCCACTATCCCTTTCTTTCTAAAGACAGAAAGCAGGGGAACACCCTTTTCAACTTGGCTGATGGAAAAAGAGACATATCCAAGGAGCTACAACCTCAAAGATAATTCATGGAAACATAGAACTCTCCTGATAAGCAACATGTTTAGTTGAACAATCCTCAGTACGCATCCAGGGAATTACTGCTCAGATAGCTGCTGTCTCCATTTCCTTTACTCTCTGTCCTATTGCAATAAAGCGCAATCCCAACAGGCCATCAGAAAGCTCCCGTCTCTAACCCTCAGCCTGCCTACAGCACCCGGTACCTCCTGCTCCTCTCTCTCCTCCTCGGCTTCCCACATACCACATCCCTCGTTTTTGTCCCTGCATCGCTACCCTCTCTTTGGCAGACTCATCTGCACCTACATCACCAATAAATGTCAGGATTTTACTATGTTGACTGCACCAACCTTCTCGTTTCCTCTCTGTGCTCTCCCCAGACATGCTAATCCTTGCATTGAATGGAATTGATTTCATTCAGCTTATCCCATCAGTGAAAGACTCTCTCATTTGCTCTCTAGCCCGGCTGCCCCTCTCAGTTCCAGCACCTAAACCCAGCTGTCTTCCTGGCACCCCCCCTTTCCCTCTGGAGACTCTATGGTATGTCCTTCCACTAGTCGGCTATGCAATGGTGGCAATAGTGAATGGCACCACGGTCCTGACCTTGGACTCCCCGGCCCCCCGCAGCCAGTTCATCGCCTCATCCAACCGATCTCACCTCCTCAAGAGTCCTGGATGTGTAGACATTTCTCCCTCACTGCCTCTCTGGTTTCAAGAACACAAAGAGCAAGAAATGACGTCAAAGTAGGCTGCCCCACCCATTCTTGCCCACTTCTGATTGGTTTTCCATATAGTAGTCGCACCACCTCCCTGCTTAAAGACCTGATCGCACCACCTCCCTGCTCAAAGGCCTTTGAAGAATTCCCATGGCTCTTAGGCTAAAAGACTAGTTTTCAACGTGGTCAGACATCAGCAAGGTGGCCCCTGCCTGCCTCTCCAGCCTTCTCTCACCCTCACAGAAAACACTCCAGCCCCGAGAGCTGCTTTCACTCCCTCACACATGAGGCTCGCTCTTTTAGGACCTCCGCACATACTGGTTGCCTTACCCACAAGGCTCTTCCTTTCCTCTTCAATTAGCTAACTCCTTGTCTTCCTTTAGAGCTCATTCAAATGCCACCTCCTTGGGTGAGGCTTTCCTGACCCTCAGATACAGTTCGGTATCCTTTTTATACATGACCAGAGTCCCAGGGCCCTTCCTATTATAACTCTATATGCAGTCTTTAGTTATTTGTCCACGGACTTACTAGATTAGTGGCTGGGCCCATGCCTAGAAGATTACAGCAGAGTCTCAGCTTTGCTTACTCTTCCTGCCAACCCCAGACGCACTGCCTGGCAGACATGGCAGTGTTGAAAACAAAAAGCCACTGAAGAGTCACCTAAAATTTTAGACTTTATCTGTGAAATAATCCTCCTCCAAGCTTGTCGTGTTAATACTCAAATAAAAGCTAAGTGTCTGATGACTTCAAATTTCAAAAAGATGAGAAACAAGAGATAAGAATAGAGCAGAAAGGCTAAGTTGAATTCAAGAAGACGTCATATGGACGAAGGAGAGATACACCATACGTTTACCGGGCTGATTTTAGATATCTGGATATGATGAAAGTAGAAGATAATAGAAACATCCAGGAATATTTTTAAATGAAATTGATTACCAAAGACAAAACAAAGGTACTGTTTGATATCTCTCAGCAAATCCCCCCCCGTATCCAACATCAGAATAAGAATTTACAGACAGCGATAAAATAAGAGGTCTATCTAAATAAACATTTAAATATGAAGCTGTTGAATGCATGATATATAATACACACTGTCAATTCTAAGACAAGCTGAGTTTGTGATGGACAGACCGCACCCTATTCTGGGTCAAGTTCAATGCAATTGATCTCAGCAGCTCAGAAAGGATGGGGTAGGCATACCTTAAGCATACAATACATGGCTGTTTCTACGAGCTCCTAGCAGCTCCCAACCTAAGGCAGGGAGCAAGAAAAGAGGGATGTTCCTGGAAAGAAAAGTGTTAGGATTGAATCAGCCTCTGATTAAATGTAAGCCCATTCCATGTCTCCTTGGAAGCTTCTCGATCTAATCCTTGCCAAGCTCGACTGCGCTTGTTTCGTAACATCACCATATACCACCAGAATCCAAGACAGGAAATTAAAAAGCATGTTCTTACAGATAGATTTTCTACATTTTATTATGAGTAACGGAGTGGGGGAGGTAGGGAAGACAAGATCTAGATCCAAGTGGTTAAAATGGGGAATTTGCTTTTAAAAAATGTACAAATCCAGGAAGAATTTATCTTTCAAAAACCTTTTATTTTTTATGAAATGTCAGAAAAATCCCTATGATGAGAAGAACAAAACGAACCAATGATCCAGGGTCTCCCTTCAAATATGAACCCAGTCACTTAGCTGTATGATTCAGGCCATACTTACCGTCTCTCAGCCACATCCATAAAATAACCCATCCTCACTTGATTGGGGAGATTAAACAAGAAAAGAATATCTATGTAAAGTGCTCAACGCAGAGCCATACACAAAAGGGCTTCTCAGTAAACCTTCGGCACTATGATTAGTCCCAGTAACCAGCCTGATGCCGGGTGGATAACAGGTGCTGAATAAATTATTAGGTGTGTGGATGGATGGATGTTAGCCAACCACGGGTGGAGGTCTCAAGGGCCTTCGCATCCACTGCAAAACCTAAAACTTCACACGAAAAGCCAGCTTTAAAAGGGGGAAGAAAGGAAAGAGATGGGAGACAGGAATAGAAATCATTTTAAAGGTCAAATTTGCACAAATAGGATTTGTGCATGCAAAAGCATACAGTCCTATAAACTCAGAGTAATCCCGGGGCTCTCCAGCTAGCTCAAAGGATTGTAAGTGAGCTTTCAATAAATCACAACTACCCACCCCTTAGGGCTTTTATCCCCCTCCCTGCACTCAAACACTTTGAGGGACATCTGCACCCTGGCTTGCAGCTTCCAGCATACCTTGCTCTCCCTTGCATTTATGAGGACAACGATATGCACTCCACGGTCCGCAAGCATCACTGAGATAAGGGCACCATTATTTCACCCTTCTTTATGGTTCCTACAAGATCAAACACAAAGGTCTCCCCCTACTATTTATTTTATTTCTTGTCCAGATGGTTTTTTTTAAAAAAATTGGGGATGAGGCTCTAGAACAATTACTCAGGTCAGAGAACTCTGTAAAAGCTCACAAAGCCACTACGTGACTCGAATAGCAGATTCCGACTACCGGCAGTTCACATCAATTGGATAGTAATAAACATTGGCTTGGGCCCAACAAGAGCTAGAAAAATTTAACATTTTGCATGCTGCTCATACAGAAAAATAGCATCTAGGAATGAACCGGATATTGTGGCTTTAAAAATACTTCCTCCAAAAGCAACTCAATCTTGGCTTAAGGCCAGTAGATAGCAACCAATAGTTCGCTATGCATAAAATTTTCACTATTTCAATAATATTCTTAGGAAAAAATGTCATAGAGTATTTTTTTTCTCTGAGATGCTAGGCTCCTATGGAAAAATTAAAAGAAATGTGGGGGAGGAGGGATACATTACAATAAATACTGGGTAGCAGGATAATTTAGATCTTCCAAGGATCTTCTTCATCCTCAGAGATCAGAAACCAGAAAGGGACTTGGCAAGTATACACCTAGGAATGACAAATTTGATCTCCCACGTCAGGTCCAGTCAACACATACATAATGGCCACTTGGAGCCGAATTGAAGAGGATCCTGAAGTTGAACGAAAACATGACTAATTAGTGTTATCTGCCATAGGTGCCAACAAGAACATCACACACATATTTGCTACCCCTAATTGAGTCCAACTCCCCCATTATGAAGATGAAGACAGAGGCCTTAAATGATTCAAACTAAGATTACCTAATTCCTGGTATAGAGCTCATTTTCACATTAGAAAGTCTTGAAGTTTTTTTTTTAATGTGTATGTATGAGTGTGTGTGGTACTGGGGACTGAACCCAGGGGAATTCTATCTCCAAGTCCCCCCCCCTTTTATTTACTTATTTATTTGTTTATTTATATATATATATATATATATATATATATATTGTGTGTGTGTGTGTGTGTGGTACTGGGGATTGAACGCAGGGGCGTTCTACCTCCGCGCTACACCCCCGGCCCTATTTTTTATACTTTATTTCTAAACCGAGTCTCACGAAGTTGCGGAGGGCCTCCCTAAGGGGGGGGAGAGAGAGAGAGAGAGAGAGAGAGAGAGAGAGCGAGCTGAGGCTGGCCGCAAACCC
>PVJS01006605.1:0-30777 GCA_004027185.1 Glis glis
ACCGGGGATTGAACGCAGGGGCGTTCTACCTCCGCGCTATGCCCCCGGCCCTATTTTTTATGCTTTATTTTGAAACTGGGTCTCACGAGGTTGCGGAGGGCCTCACTAAGGAGAGAGAGAGAGAGAGAGAGAGAGAGAGAGAGGCTGGCCGCGAACCCAGATCCTCCGGTCTCCGCCTCCCAAAGTACTGGGATTACAAGCGTGTGCCACCACGCCCGGCAGGAACATGAAGTATAAACCAAAGAGCCACTGTGCCTCACGTCTTCCAGAATGAAACGTTTTCTTTAGTTCACATAAAGATAGGGATCGATCTTGGCTTCTTTCTCTCACATAGCACATCTGAGCCATCACAAAATACTGTGGGTTGTTCCTTGACTATGTATTCAGAATCAAACTACTTCTCACCACCTCCACCACCGATCTAAGCGACCATCAACTCTTTTCGCGATTATTTCAGCAGGCTTCTCATGATTGAAATTCTGCCAGAGGGTTCCTCTTATGACATAAATCAGAACCTGTCTTTAAGCTCGAAATCCTCCGGCGACCTGTTAATGGCCCCTGTCTCCCAGTGGAATGTGAGCTGGACAAGGGCAAAGACCGTATCTCCACCACCATATCTCCACCATCCAAAGTATCTTAGGCACTTGGTAACGTTTGTTGGAATGGATCAGTGGATGAAATGGCAAAAGATGTTGACAACTCCCACAAGAGAAAACACACCAGTCAGATGTATGGAGATATTCTTCACCGCTTGAACCTGCCCACTAGGAGAGGGAGCACTGTCCCGACAGCATGCAGCAGAGAGTAATTCCTTAATTGCAACTACGAGGAGTTGGCCAGACAGGCCCTGTTCCACCCTTGAAGAACCTGGAAGAGAATCTAATCCAGCAGGGATCAGAGGAAGGCAAGAAGATTCCAGTTGGATTTAAGAATCAGTGAAAACAGATTTAGGATGAAATTGGGGTTTGTGGGGATTTCTTACAAAGTTAAGGCCAGCAGAGTGTGGCGGACTGGTAGGTCTTTCTAGCCTTCAGAGTCAGATAGAGGGGAGATGTTAATAATCCAAGAATTGCAATTAAAGCAGATGCAGTATACTGTTTCCATGACCACAATTAATAATATACATCTTGGTGGGATTTTTTTTTCTTTCTTGTGGTGCTAGGGATTGAACCCAGGGGCAGTCTACCTCTGAGCCACACCCCCAGCCCTATTTTATTGTTTATTTGGAAGCAAGGTCTTGCTAGGTTGCTGAGAGTCTTACTAAGTGGCTGAGGCTGGCTTCGAACCTGTGATCCTCCCATCTCAGCCTCCCAAATACTGGGATTATAGGTGTGCACCACCATGCCCAGGCTAGTCATACACATCTTAATGGCAACAACCAATGTGAGAGAAGGTGGGAAGGAAATGGTCCCATCACACATAGTTATTGTCATTGGAAGAGGGTTCCATCCTTTGGAAGGTGGTACATGTTAAGAAGACTAATCCTTTGAAAGGTCTGTGTGTTCATACCTCTCAACTTAGTAAGCCTGTCTCTTTGATTCTATCCAAAGAGAAACCAACTATAGATACCAAGACGTCACAGAGCACAGTCACCATCACAGCCTAAAGTAGAACATGATCTACCTGTGTACTCACAGGGCGTGAGTAGGTAGATGGTGATGGGAGAGTAACTCAATGGAATGCACCCCATAAAGCCCCAAGAAATCATGATGAAGCCCACAGAGAAACACTAATGATGCTGATGATATAATGCTGAGTGAAAACCCAGACCACGTGTGGTAGACAATCGGTTGAACATCTTCAAAACGATATTCACAGCATAGCTAAGACTAAAGGAATAGGTGCACAAATATCTGTGTCTGTGGGAAGGTGCTGTTCTTTTTCTCAAATCAGTTTTAATTGCTAAGGTTTGAATGTTAAGCCTTTGATAATAGAAAATTATTTTTACATGAAAACAGAGGTCCAAGAAAAGACACACCCTCTCTTGATGGCTGGCAGCTACTGCTGCCCCATGAAGTCAACCAGTACTGGGAGCAGCCGGAGAACATGGGGACCCGGACCTTCACTGGGCCTGGTCCAGCTGGCCACAGTGGACACTGATCTCTCCTACCCAATCTGCGACAGAAAATCACTGGGACACTGGGCGTGGGGATCTTTTAAAGCTCTAGTGGTCACACCTCACTCCCTGCCACAAACGAGAATGACTTTAGACGATAAAACTCACCAGGGTGCTTCCTGCCTTCCATACCAAGCAGGGGGCAGCAGCTTGAGCTAGCAGCTGAGGAACCTTCTGGAACCTTCTGGAACTTTCTTCCCCCAGAACCCGAGCTGCCAGGGGAGAGCAATTATTCAATTAGTCTCTGAGCCCACCAGCACTTTGCTCTCAGAACAGCCAGAGTACAGATGTACGAGGAGAATCATTCCTTCCTTTCACAACTTGTCTTTTTTGATAGCTCACATTTCCCTACTCCTCCACGCCCAGGGATGAGAGCTACATCATCTCAGGGAGACATTACTTGTCCAGGTCAGATCATTGGTTCCCCTGACTCTGGACAAAGCTAACATTTAAAATCTCCCCATAAAAATGGTTGTCAGTCCTAGCCTGAATCTTACGCACAGGAAAATACTCTCCAACCTATTGCAACTCTGCCCGTTTGGAAGGCAAACAGCGTTCCACAACTCAACCCACCTGCAAGTGCTGCTCATGTAACCCTCCGCTGCAGGGCTGCAGGGTTACAGCCCCCTGTCCTCTTGTCCTGTACCAGCATGTCAGAAATCTCAGCACCATCATCACCCTCGCGTGTATTGAGTCCTTAAGTCATGCCAGGATGCCATGCATTCAACTTGTCTCATGTAAACTTCCCAACAATTCTATGTAGCAGATATTGTTATTATATCCATTCCGTAGAGGAGGAAACTGGGACAGAGCAAAGCTAAGCCACACGGAAAGTGGCTGGACTGGAACCTGAAATACTGGAATCTTATTCCAGAACTTTCTGTATATCCATGAGGCACCCTGCCTTCCTCTACGCAATCACTGGTACTGAAGAAGAGACAATGGAAAAGATCCCCGAAGTCAATTCGCTTTCAAAATCATTTCTGACTTGCTGGGAATTTACTTAACACAAACATAAATTCACCCCTGTGGTTCGTGTTAAAAAAGCTTCTAACAATAGCCCTGACCTGAAAATGTTTCCTTCAAAATGATCCTCTGTGCTCTGGGAAGGAAGGGGTGGATCTCAAAACTAAAAAAAAAAGTTTAACCAAACTTCCAGGCCTAAGTCACTCTGCCCTGGGCCTGTTGGTTTTTCAAAGACTCTTCTTATTGATTTGGACGCAGCAGGGCCTAGCATGCTGACTTCCGAATCCTTTCCACATGTTAGGGTTTAACTCTGAAGCCATAAGGAAAGCAGATAGGAACAGGTGCAAGAGATAAAGATGAGAGAGCGGGACAGAACACAAACAAGGAAGTTCCCTGCCTGCAGGAGTGAGGTGGGCACAGGTGGTCTAAATGAGGCAGGAGGTCCTCGGGAGGCAGGGAGGCCGATGCAGCCCAAGTCCAGAGAGCTGTCGGCACACCCTGGCAGCAAGAGGCCACCGTGCGCCATGGCTCCCTGGGACCTCCTAGTGGGTTGGGGTCTTTAGAGAAGGTTGGTTTCCTACAGACCTTCATTGATACCCACAGGCTGGTAAGGAAAGACTATGGTTAGATGCAGACTGCCCCCCGAAGAGCTCAGGTAGAATGGTCAGAATTGATGTGATTAAGTCATGAGGGTTGGAATCTCATCAGCGTGAATCCTCTGTGGTGGGTTTATTGGGCAGCAATGGTAACCTAAGCAGGTGGGGTGTGGCTGGAATAGGTGGGTCCCTGGGGTGTGGCCTCGGGGACTGTGTTTATGTCTTTGAATCCTCTTGCTGGCTCTCTGCTTCCAGCCTCCATGATGTGAGAGCCCAGCCCTTGCTCTCTCCCTCTCTCTGCTTCCCACCGCCATGCCCTGAGCTCCGCAGATGTAATCTGGCCTGATGTGGACTAAAACTTGGAGATCTCCCCCCAAAAATGTGAGCAAATAAATCTTTCTTCCTCTAAGTTGTGTGGTCCATTGTCTCATGATTCTATCAGTGAGGATGTTGATCAAGATATCCAGTTCCAGTCCTAAAAAGCAAAGCTAGCACCCAACTTCCTGCTCAAAACCCTCTGCTATTCCCTGACGACCTTCAGGATGAAGTACCTGGGTCCTCCACTTGGCACCCAAGTCCCTTTGTGATCCTACCAGCCTCCCTCTCCAGCCTCCACTCCCAGGACCGTGACACCCCAGAGGCATGGAGCTCCCATTCTTCCCTAATGCGCCTTGCCTGTGCCGACCTCCACACCTGCGCCCAGGCTGTGCCCTCTCTAGAACACCTGCCTCCCTTTCCCCATCGCACTGCTTGTCTTACAGGCCCACGAAGCTGCCCACCTCTCTCACCTTCTGTGTCCTGCCCCAGGTACTCGGCCTTTCCTCTGGGCTCCCAGACGCGCCGTCCAGCGCTATTCAGACACTCACTACATGGTGCCGTCTTCGTTTTCGTTGATGGCCGTGCTCGTGTTGATGGTCCCTGGGTACAATAGGAAGGAAGGAAGGAAGGAAGGAAGGAAGGAAGGAAGGAAGGAAGGGAGGGAGGGAGGGAGGAAGGGAGGGAAGGAAGGAAGAAGGAAGGATTTTTTTTTTTTTTTTGCAGAACTGGGGATTGAACCCAGGGGCATTCTACCTCCAAGCTACACCCCCAGCCCTATTTTTTATTCTTCATTTTGAAACAGGGTCTTGCTAAGTTGCGGAGGGCCTCACTACGTAGCTGAGGCTGGCTGCAAACCTGCAATCCTCCTGTCTTAGCCTCCCAGGTACTGGGATTACAAGCGTGCGCCACCACTCCCGGCTTGGAAGGAAATTTGAAAGTATTAAATGGCTGGGAAGTCCCCATCCTTGCCTGGGACGCTGACACCCTTCGACCCATGCTCAATGGCTGGTTCCTGGAAACACGCGCCCTTCTGTCTCTGCAATCACACCAGCGGCCGCGGTTCAGGAAGGCCAGCCTCCAGCCTCCTCCTCCCTCTCTTCTGCCACCACCATTTACTAGACTGTTCTGACCAACCTCCTAGCCACATGATGAAGGACCGTGTTCACAGCACCGGCAGTTTCTAGGAGGCAGGTCACTTGTCTGGGTCATCTGTCAGCGCGCCATCAGGCACACTGAATTCTGCGCACACTTGCTTCCAGGAGAGAGGCACTGGCTGTTCGGATTTTGAAAAGGCTCCTCTTGTGTATTTATTTTAGTGTAGACACAGGATTACCCGGCCTTCTAGTTGAAGAATCCTATCTTGTAACAAACAGGGTGTGACGTGGAAGCCTCCAGAAGAGAGATGGGAATTGGCTTTTTCGGGCTACCTGCAGAAGGCTTGCCTCTCTAACGCTAATTCACATCCGAAAACCAGCCAGGACCCCTAGGCCCGCGCTCCCCAGAAGGCCTCCCCCCTGGCTTGTGGGGCGCACCATGGGACGGCCTGAGCAGGAGGGCTGGGGCCCAGGACTGGAATTCCTCCCGTAGGGAGGCCCAGCTTAGGTCCAGCACCAAGAGCCCCCCAGGCTCAGGTCTGCTCCCCAAGCTCCACCTGGCTCCCTGCGCACCTTCCACTCTGGAGAGGGATGAACAGGTACCGGGCTTTCCTCCCGACCTGGTCTGGCTGCGGGACGTTCCTCCTCTAGAGAAGTCACCGTTTGCCTCATCCCTGTGTAAACTTGGCCTCAGAGCATCCCCTACCTGCAGCCCCCAGAGCCACTGCTGACCCCAGGACTATCCTGCCTTCCCAGGGTTCCTGGAACCAGCTGGACCCACAGCGGGCACCTGGGGTTCAAGTAGACCCTTCAAGACCTGGTCCTCGGAGTGAGAGACCAGCCTGGAGCTACTTCGCTGCTGTCCCTCCAGGGTCCAGTCCTCTTGCGGTGCTCAGTTCTGACCTGGGGCTGTTCTAACTCTTAGGGAGCCAATGGCCCCTCCTTAAATTTCCCCCAGGGATAACACCTGCCTACAGCCCCGGTGCTTTGGTGAGGAAGGGAAGTTAGCTCTCTGCTGCGCCCCAGGACCCAGCCAGGCACAGAGCCATGTGCCAAACCGAGCTTCCCCTGGGAGGACCCCGAGCCATCTGCCTATCAGAGCTGTGGCTGAGGGCAGTGGGTGACTGGCAGCAGGTGCCGGCTGGTAGAATGGAAGCCGCGGGGTGAGGAATGGGCATCCTAGAAGCAGGAGAGCCCAGCTTGGGGTGGGGCCCCCCAAGTGAGCCCAGGGTCAGGAGCTGAGGCCTGGTTCTGAGGCAGCTTTGGAGCCAGACAACAGGACCTGGGGACAGTGACAAGGGCAGACACCAGCAAGGGCGTGCAGAACCACACTGCGGCCTAGGCACAGGCGGAGAGGAGTGCGCAGGGCCGGTAGAAGCTTCTTAGCTCCCTGCAGGCTGAGGGTAGAACGCACCTGGAATTCTCCTGAGCCCACGAGGCGCTGGCACAGAACCCCTGTCTGAGGAAAGAGGGGCTTCATGTGATTCCAGCCGGCAGAGGGGAGAGTCCACCCTGGCATGGGGCACACGGTGACTCTTTCTATTCTCATCTAACTCCTGAGCCCAAACTCGCCATGTGGTGTTTGAGTTCTCCAGGGAGACTGTGAAGAGGAGCCTTTCACCCTTGAACACCTCAGACACCCTTTCTTGCCTCCTGCTCTTCTAAGGGGGTAAAAAGTGCCCGAGACTCTCAGAATTGCAGGACAAATGTCACCCCAAGTGTGGAATCCTGCAGTGGGCTTGGGTCCACCTCCTCATCCCAGGGCACATCCTCGCCAGCACTCAACGTTGTTAAGATCATCGAATGCTTAGATCCAAATGAACTCTGGCCCCTAAAAGCATTACCACCCTGGAAACCCAGACGCATCGGATGCCCTGGGGATGCGGTGACACCATGGCTGGGGATGTTTTGAGACGCCTCCTACGGCAGCCTCCAGAGGCATTACAAGGCACCAACGAGAGAACCAGTATCACCATCATAAAACCACGCCTCGCTTTTGCCCAGAATGCAATTACAGGATTAGTCGGGGCCAGCAGCTGACATCCCAATCAAACTGGCTTTCCTGTGTTTTCTTCTGAAAGTTCTACAGCTCTACGTTTGACATTGACGTGTATGGTCCATCTTGAGTCCGTTTTTGTATAAGTTATGAGACTGAGATTAAGGTTAACTTTTTCTTTTTTTTTTTTTGCCTTTGGACATTCAGTTGCTCTGCACTCTTTGTTGGAAAGGGCATCCATCCTCCATTGAATTGCTTTTGAACTTTCGTCAAAACCCAGGCATAAGCCGGGCGTGGTAGCGCACGCTGCTAATCCCAATACTTGGGAGGCTGAGACAGAAGGAGAGCAGGTTCAAGGCCAGCCTCAGCACCACAGTAAGACTCTCAACAACCTAGCGAGACCCTACTTCAAAACGAGGGTGTAGCTCAGAGGTAGAACACACCTGGGTTCGATCCCCAGCACCACAAAAACAAACAAAAACCTCAGGCGTACTTGCGTGGGTTCATTCCTGGATTCTGGTATTTGTCTACTTCTTCATTACCATGTAGGCTCGCTGGTACAGCTAGATTGTAAGTCTTGGAATTAGATTCTACACAAATTTATTTCAGGAAATCGAAGTCTCGAATTGAATTCCTCCCACTTTACTCTCTTTTTTTTCTCAAAATTGTTTCATTCTAGTTCCTTTGCCTTTCCATATAAATTTTACAACAATCTTCTATATCTTAAAAAACAGGTCATCCTGGGATTTTTAATAGTAAATGTATTAAACCCATATATCAATTTGGGGAGAATTGACATTTTTTTATTGTGTTGAGTCTTCCAATCCCTAAACACAGTATGTCTCTCCATTTCTTTAGAGTTTCTTTGATTTATTTCAGCAGTGTTTTGTAGTTTTCAGCATACATGTCTTGTACCTGTTTTATTAGATTTACCTAGTCCTGCATTTCACCTAAGTATTTCACCTTTTGACTGAGTGACTATAAATGGTATTCTATTTTAATTTCAATGGTTATATGTTGGTTGCTAGTATACACTAATGTAATTGATTTTATGTTTACATTATATCATATGGCCTTACTAAACTCAGTAGTTTTCTCTCTCTCTCTCTCTCTCTCTCTCTCTCTTTTCCCAGTAGGTTCCTTGGAGTTTTCTGCACAGACACTCATGTCATTTGTAAATAAGGACCAGTCCATTTCTTCCTTTTCCAGCGGTATGCCTCTGATTTCCTTCTCTTGTTTTATCACACTGGATAGAAATTCCAGAGCAGACACCTTTGCCTTGTTCCTAAACTTAGGGGTAAAACATTCAGTCCTTCACCAGTAAGCATAAGGTTAATTATAGGATTTTTGCACATGCTCTTTACTTTTTCTGCATTAACTGCTATATAATTTTCCTCTTTGGCCTGTTCATACGATGGATTACACTGATTGGTTTTTGAATGGTGAATCATCCTTGCACCCTGGGAATAAACTTCATTCCATCTTAGTGTATAATTTTCTTTACATATTAATAAGTTCTAACTTGTAATGTTTTGGTGAGTATTTTCGCATCCATATTCATGAGGTGTATTGGCCTATGTTTTCTTCTTCTTTTTTAAAATTTTTTTAAAATCTTTTTTTTTTTTTTGCGGTACTGGGTATTGAACCCAGGGGCATTCTATGTCCGAGCTCCACCCCCAGCCCTATTTTTTATTCTTTCTTTTGAAACAGGGTCTCACTAAGTTGCGGAGGGCCTCACTAAGTAGCTGGCCGCGAACCCAGATCCTCTGGTCTCAGCCTCCTGAGTACTGGGATTACAAGCGTGCGTCACCACGCCCAGCTGTTTTTTTCTTCTTTAGTAATGTCTCATTTTGGTATCAGACTAATACTAGCCTCATGAAATGAATTAGGAAGTGTTCTTCTCCTCTTCTAGTATCTGGAAGGAATTTGTATGGAATTGGTTTAAATATTTGGTAGAATTCTCCAGCAAAAACATCTGGGCCTGATGATTTCTTTTTTGAGAGTTGTTAAATAACAAATTCACGTTCCTTACTAGTTAAAGGGCCAATGCAGATGGGCCTGTTAAGTGAAAGTTGGGTGAGTGGCCACAGTGTAACATGTTCTTCAAGAGAGGTTCTAGCTCAAGTCTTCAAAGGTAACTACCCCATTTGATCATTATACATTTTATACATGTATCAAATTATCACACTCTACCTCCAAAATATGTACAATCACAATAATAATTAAAAAGTGATAACATGTACAGAAAATGTATGAACACAGAGTTCCTTGCAATGCTGTCTTATCATCGTGTGTGTGTGTGTGTGTGTGTGTGTGTGTGTGTGTGTGTTACTGGGGATTGAACTCAGGGGCATTATGCCTCTGAGCTATACCCCCAGCCAGCCCTATTTTATTTTTTATTTTGAAACAGGGTCTCACTAAGTTGCTGAGGTTCTCACTACATTGCTGAGGCTGGTCTTGAACCTGCCATCCTCCTGTCTCAGTCTCCCAAGTACTGATCATAGGTGTGGCTTACCTTATCATCTCTATGAGTCTTCAGGGTCTGTGGTGATGTCCCCTGCTTTATTCCTGATACAGGTCCTGTGTGTCTCCTCTCTTTCTTCTTTTGTCAGTTTTGCTAGACATTTGTCAATCATATTGATTCTTTCCAAGGATCATCTCTTTGCTTCCTTCATTTTTCTCTGTTGCTCTCTTGTCTTAAATTTCATTGATTCCTGCTGTTATCTTTATTATATCCTTCTTGCTGCTTGCTTTGGGTTTATTTTGCTCTGTTGGTGGGAGCCAGATTATTGACCTGAGACTTTTCCTCTTGTCTCGTGTATTCATTCCGTTCTGTAAATTTCCTCTTGGGCACTGTGTTGAGCTATATCCCACGATGTCGATGTGTCATGTTTCCATTTTCATACAGTTAGATATATTTTCAAGGAAGCCCTGAGATTCCCTAACTCATGGATTTTTTAGCACTGTGTAGAATTGGTTTAAATATTTCCAGTTATCTTTCCACTATTGATTTCTAGCTTGATTTCACGGGGGTCAGAGAACACACTCCGTATGATTGCAATTCTTTTTTTTCTGTGGTACTGGGGATTGAACCCAGGGGCATTCTACCTCCAGGCTACACCCCTAGCCCTATTTTTATTCTTTATTTTGAAACAGGGTCTCACTAAGTGGCAGAGGGCCTCACTAAGTAGCCAAGGCTGGCCACGAACCTGCCATCCTCCTGTCTCAGCCTCCCAAGTACTGGAATTACAAGTGTGTGTCACCACGCCCAGCTTGCAATTCTTTTAAAACTGCTGCAGTTTGCGTTAACAGCCCAGGATATGGTCTGTCTTGGCCAGTGTTCCACGAGCACTTGAAAAGAATGTGTATTCTGCCGTTTGCGTCAAGTGTTCTATAAATGTCTACGACATCCTGCTGGCGGATCGTGTTGGCATCTGTGAATTGTCTTTATTCATTAGTTGCCATTTTCCCAGTTCTTGGTAGCACAAGTGACTTTCTATTGAAACCTGGGCATTTTCATGGGTAGGCCTCTGGTTCTGATTTAAGCCTTCTGTTTTGGCTGGCTTCGGGGAGGGGGAGGAGGGCTCATCGCAGCCTGGAGGGGCTGGAAGTCCCAGCTCCCTACTTGGCCTTCTCTGGCACCACATGGGTGAAGGTGCTGAGAGGCCTGTAGCAGCCTTCAGAGGGTAGAAATGTGGGATCCCCATTCGGCCTTTGCCAGCATGAGCTGGGGGGGGGGTACAAGCCTGTGGTATTTGACTGGAGTCCAGTAGTTAGAATCTAAAACTTTTCTGTCTTGCTAGTCTGTGTTCCTAGTCCTTTGGCAAAAGAAGTCAGGCTTAAACTGGATGTGGTGGTGCACGCCTGTAATCCCAGTACTTGGGAGGTTGAGGAAGGAGGACTGCAGGTTCGAGGCCAGCCTCAGCAACTTAGCAAGACCCTATTTCAAAATAAAAATAAGAGCTGGGCGTGGTGGCACACGCTTGTAATTCCAGTACTTGGGAGGCTGAGACTGGAGGATCGCAGGTTCGCGGCCAGCCTCAGCTACTTGTGAGGCCTCCACAACTTAGTGAGGCCCTGTTTCAAAATAAAGAATAAAATAGAGCTGGGGGTATAGCTCAGAGGTAGAATGCCCCTGGGTTGAATCCCCAGTACCACAGAAAATTTAAAAAAATTAAAAATAATAATAAAAATAAGAAATAAAGGACTGGGGGTGTAGCTTGGAGGTAAAATGACCCTGGGTTCAATCCCCAGTACCAGAATAAAAAGGTGAATTTTTTTTTATTCATACCCATTAGTGTTTCATGGTTGTCAACTTCTTCAGTTCCAAGTTTGGGGTGTATGAGGCAAAAAAGAAAACCCAGAAAGCCCACCAACATGTCACTCCTGGGGTGCTCAGGTCCCTACTGGTCTGCCTTCTTCTCTCCACCTTTCAGAGACTCCTTGTGTTTGTGTCATATAGAATGTCCAGAGTTTTTAACTATGCCTGGTGGGGAAATAAAAGTATTTCTACTCCATCTTCCCAGAAGCAGAAGTCCAACAAAACACTTTTCATTAGTTTTCTTCCCATCTTTTTTCTATGCCTTCTCTATATATACAATCCTGCTTTTTAAACTTAGCATTATAATAAAAATATGATTTTAATGGTTATGGAATAGTCTATCATATTGATATCAAGTACTTGCTTAGCCATTTTCTTCTTAACTGCTTGAACGGCTTCCAACATTTTACTGTGTTGTTCCCTCGCCCTCCTCTTAATAAACATGTGGCTCATTTCCAAGACTCTACTGATGTAAATACCCCCGTAATCCACATCACTGTGCATAAAATTTTATTTCTTTACTTGGATGTTATTTTCCAGTATCGCCCCTAGAAATGGAGTCGCTGAGCTAAAAGTTAAGACAATTGTACATTATATACTCGGTAAAGGACGGTTTGGAATATGTCGACAGGAAACATCAACGGAGACACGCCTGTGGTGTTTGGATTTGAAAGAACTCCTGTTTCAACTTGAGACCGAGACCATCAGCCACATAAGTTAGACAGACGTGACCGTCACGGTCACCCCACCCCCCGCAGGCATCCTTCATCAACCTCAAGTCTGCTCTCGGTCATTAGTGTCTATGTCTTAGAAGTGTCACCTCCAAGGAATGATCAGCAAATCCCTTAATACTCCAGGACCTTGTTTCTGAACTTCAGTAGAGTGTATATTCTAGCACTAAATTATTTTGGCATTCATATCTGCTTCAGTTAAAATTGTTTGTTTTTGTTTGGTTGGTTGGTTTTTGTACTGGGGATTGAACCCAGAAGCATTCTACCTCGGAACTATATCCCCAGCCCCGTTTTATTTATGTATTTATTTATTAATGCATTTATGTATGTATTTATTTATTTACTTAGTGTGTGTGTGTGTGTGTGTGTGTGTGTGTGTGTGTGTGTTGTGTGTTTTACTGGGGATTGAACGCAGGGGCATTCTACCTCCAAGCTACACCCCCAGCCCTTTTTTAATTTTTAGTTTAAAACAGGGTCTCGCTAGGTTGATGAGAATCTCACTACTTGCTGAGGCTGTCCTCAAACCTGCCACCCTACAGTCTCAGCCTCCCAAGTACTGGGATCACAGGCCTGCGCCACCACGTCCAGCTTATTTATTTAGTTAGTTTTGAAACAGGGTCTCGCTAGGTTACTGAGGATCTCGTTAAGTTGCTGAGGCTGGCCTCAAACCTAAGATCCTCCTGTCTCAGCTTCCCAAGTCCTGGGATTGCAAGGCGTGCACCACCATGTCACAAGTCACTGGGAAATGAGGGCCACACCTGTGCCATTCAAATCCGTAGCCACTAGCCACGTGCGGCTAATCTACATTTAAATTATTTAAATTAAAAATTCGAGTTCTCGTTTGCACTCCGCACACTTGGAGCGTTCATTAGCCACGTGTGCCTAGTGGCTATTGTGTTGGACGGCGAGGATTAGAAATCTCCCATAAAGGTAGCGTGCTCTCTTGGTCCAAGCTGGCAAAATAATTCCTGCAGGGACTCAGCTGTCATGGAGAACCTTTGTTTCATAATTACCTTTCCGCAAATCAATTCAGATCCGAAATGAAGTACATCCTCTCGTTCGTGGGAGACACAAAGGGGCACCCCACCTAAAGAGGCTGACAGTAATTATGGTCATGAGCGACCTTTGCGGATTTACCAGGCGCCGGGCACTCGGCTAAACACAGCAGATTCTCAACAGCCCGGCGCCTGGGTACTATTTTATACATAATGAGGATTTCTGGTGAAGAAAATGTTCTCCCGTCCACTGTAAGTAATTTGTTTGGACGAGATGCTTTAATATGATGCTCAGAGAAGAGTGTGAGACTCCAAGACCATGCCCAAGGAATAAGAGTGCCCATCAAATCGTTCCATGACAACTTCTTGTCCCAAGGGTGAGCAGAGGATCAAACGGGAAGCTCTAGGGGAGCCCCTCCTCTCCTTGCAAACCTCCTGCGATGTGGGAAGGGGACGGATCTGCCTCTCCATGCTGACCTGCGGGCCACCATGCAAGGACAAAGGGAGGTAGGTGGCCTGGGGGCTCCAGCTTCACGACCCGGAAGGCTTCAGTGCAGAGCTGGATTCCGCCTGCCCAAGCCTCAGCGTGCTGACCTGCAGTTTGGGGGTGCCGCCCAACACGGATGTTTGCTGAGGCCTGAATTGAAGGAGAGAGAGGGGCTTCGTTAAGCCGGCTCCCAGGTAACCTCTGGCTGCACACCTGACTGAGGCAGGTGGCACCATAGATCCACCACCAACTAAAATAGAGCTACAAGGCATCCAGGAGGGGCTTGTCTGTGCTCCCTGAGAAAAGAAAGTCGGGGCTCCTCTGGAGAAGAGGAGAAGAGACAGGGAAAAAGTTGGCCAGTGCTAGGAGTACTTTCAGGGTTCGGCTCCCAGGGCCACCGAGCAGCGAGGAGATGACTGTCACGTGTAGCTCTTTGTCCTGCTGGACGCGGCCAAGCAGACGCAAAGTGAGGCACCTTGGCAATTCTGCACGCTGCGGAGTGGGAGTCCCAGCACTCCCTGAGATACTGCACTTTAAACCTGTCACAGTAAATAGTCAGGAATTAATACACCAGCTCCCCGGCTCTGGCAGCACAATTTGCCATCTAAATTGTTACCTTCCCCAGGAAGGTACATAAACAAGACGAGCAGGTCACGAGGACGTTTCTGCAGATGTGGTACTCCTGGGTAACTGGCTCTTCCCCGGGACGAGGGAGGGGGAAGGAAGTTGGTATGTCATGCACTCTTGCATGTGCCAAGCAGGGAGACGGGTCCCTAGTAGGCACTGCGTCTTTGACCTTCACGACTTCCTGTAAGGAAGCAAGGACGGTTCCACCCTACCAAGAAAGTGAAGGTCAGAGTCACTGGCCAAGGTCACACAGCTAGTGGGTTAAGGAGCCACCCTCAGCCTCTATGGGTCTGACCCACTGAATCAGGTCTGAGGACAATTGTCAGAGTCAATGTGAGGCATGAGCTGTTCCGGAAGAAGAGGACCCGATCCTGGGGTTCTCCTTTCACCCTTCCTGTGCACCCCTCCTCCAGCTACACAGTTCCTTTGCTTCTAACAGCCATACCTGCTCTTCCTTAGAGAAGTGACCGACTGTCTGGGGCCTTCGCAGCATTCGGCTCACATAAGCAAAACTCTGGAAGCACCTGGAACTTTCAGACATTCCAGGTGGTCCTAGCCAAGGCTATCTATCTGGGGACTCTGAAAGCCCAGCTCTGCTGCCTGAGTCAGGACGAACTCTGAGGTGTGACCCAGAGTACCCGGTGGGGCCAGGCTGAGCTGACCGGCCCCCCACCTGCCCTGCTGTCCTACTCCCTTCTTGGTTTCTTCTGGAAGCACCTCCCTAATAATTCATTCCCCCTGTATCTCTGTCACAGAGTCTCCTTTTGAGAAACCACCCCAAACCAGATATGTTCTGACTGAAAGCAGCCAGCTTGTATCTGGGACAGAGCTGATGTGCCTCTCAGGTCTCTTCTGCTTTGGGAATAACTTACCTGAGGTTAATACCTGTCTCTCACTCTCCACCCAATTGCCTAGCAAACAGGTGTGGATTTGGATATAAAGGGGGTTAAAATTTGAACCAAAATACAAAATGTAGATGTTTAAAATCTCATTGAAAAAGGCAGTGGTTCTCCCTAAAAGATCTTAGATGACTGGTATGACCCATTCTACCAGCTTGGGGCACAAACCAGTCATGGCCTTTCTGTTCTTTTTTTTTTTTTTCTGTACTGGGGATTGAACCCAGGGGTACTCTACCTCCGAGCAACAGGGTCTCACTAAGTTGCTGAGGCTGGCCACGAACCTGCAATCCTCCTGTCTCAGCCTCCCAAGTACTGGGATTACAGGTGTGCACCACCATGTCTGGCATGAACTTTCCTTCTTACGTCCTGGCAACTCTACCTCCCTCCCGAGAGGTGCTGGGAAGAGCCAACCATGTTCAGACACAAAGTGTACCCACTCTCCCCCTAGGGCAGTGGTGGTCTCCTTCTACATTTCTAAAGGAATCATTCCTATGTTCAAGGTGTCTCCCCACAACCCCCCCCCAGAGAAGTCGGCGGCTTCTTCCTCTACAATGTTTTGTTACCATAATCGAGGCACTCAGTTGCCCCCGCCAGCGCCCCAACACGTTCTTGTCTTTCAGCATGAAGCAAGCGTTGGTCCTCCCGATGCTATGACAGGGTAATGACACCACTTACCGCTCTATTTCACCTTCTAGAATCAGTATGGGAGTATACGGAATGCTATTTAAAAAAAAAATGTTAGCTGCTCTCACACACGGAAAAACAACAGGAATATTATCTCCCGCACATGCAGAACTTCCTTGAATGCCTAAGGGACTTCCCCAGAGAGATCCAAAGTACCACTGGACCCCTGAGACGGGAGTCACTGCTAATTTGGCTCCCTGGGTCACACGGAGACAGAAGGAGGTGGCGCAGGGAGAGGGAGGCTGCTATTCTCTCTCCACTCGCAGGACTGCGGTATACTCTACATTTCCCAAAGGCCATAATTATTTCCTGAAGAAGAAATTCAAATGACCCAGATAGTTAATTCAGTGAGTTTGGCCCAAAAACTATTTACCTAAAAGGCAGTTTTGTCGAAAAGAACATACCAACATGGTCAGGGCTTGCTTTCGTTGCCTGAAAAATACAGAGGTTGGATAGGAGGCTGAAGCCTGGTGTAATTACAGAGGGCGGGAGGTTTGGGGGTTTGGAAGGTGGAGAGAGAGAAGGAAGAGAGAGGGAAAGAGGGGCAGAGAGAGGGATGGAGAGATTAAGGGAAAGAAAGGGAGGAAGGAGAGGAGAGAGGTTTTCCTTCTGAGCCATCAATGCTATGACTATCACAGGGGCTGCCCACAGTCCTCCTCTGAATGGAAATAAGAAGAGAAGGAGCAACTTCTCTTTAGCTGTCTCCATCTCCCTTTTTATGTCCACCTCTGACCAGCCAAGACCACCTCTCCCTTCCTCCAAGGCCTCAGGTTCCCCCTCCTCCCTGGCTGAGCCTCAACTCCACATCACGTCCTTCTGTGTCCTCCAATCCAAGTGCTGGTTCCCTTAGTACAAAGAGCTGAGCTCTGAGTCAAGAGAGGATCGGCCGGTCCAATTAGTTCATGCCAACAGCTACTATGTCCAGCACCACGCTCAGGGCCAGACGGGAGCGGACAACATTGTCCATAGACAGGCGAGAAAATGGACAGAGACGGGCACTGCAGAAACCTAAGAAGCCCGGGGTAAGCCGTTGCCTTTGACACGGTAACAGCAAATACTCACAGAGCAGTTACTAAGTGCCAAGCACTATGCTCAGCTCTTGGTTGTAAATTATTTTATATGACCCATATTTTTTTAAAAAAACAGTAAATATAGTTATCATCTCTATTTTACAGATAAGGAAATTGAGAGCCAGGACTTGCACCTAGCTCTTAATCACCGTGTTCTTAAGAAGCCCTGCATTAATTATATTACTAAAGCTCCCAGTGGGAGAAAATGTAATAGACCATCAAGGTCCCTTTCTCCGCTTTCTCGTCCCTGTCCAAGGAGCAACCCCAGGCAGCCACCGGCAAACTGACCTTCCTGCACCCCATGAACTCATCTATGGTAGACCTCCAGGCCAGCTGGAGGGGGTTACAGGGACGAGAAGGGTATGCTTATGGAGAGCGCCCCATCACTACGGCAGGAATGCACTGCTGGGCCGGGGGCTTCACCCACAAAGCAACCCTGATGTCTCCCACCCTGCTCTCTTCCCTGACTTGCTGAGGTTGAAAGATGCTACTGAGAAGTCCTCAGGAAGAACGTGCATCCCTCCCTGCTCTCTGAATGCGGAGCTGGGCCCCACCGGTGGAGAAATGTGGTGGTTTGGCAAAGCCTGGTTGGGAGGGAAGTCTGTCTCATGGGCAGTTCAGCATCTGGAGGCCCAAAGTCACCACACGCCTGGTCCACTCCACTGTGAAGAAGCTGAGAGTCGACCACTGCCAATCCGGAGGCTTCTGGGTCTGCCTCGGTGGTTCAGAACGCGGGCGAGGAAGAGACGGGGTGCGCACTGGGCTCCCTCAATCCCAGCAAGAGAAGTTGTTTGGCACAAAGCAAGAAGAAGTGAGGGAGGCCTAAGAGCATTAGACCAGTCCTAGCCCTCCACAAATGTCAATCGCACAGCCGGGCCAATGAGAGGTTAATGACCAAGATAAAAGAAAAAAACCCCACCTCCGACTGACCTATCACTTAAAAAGACCTCCTACTGACCTGTCACCGTTTGAAGCATTTTATTTCCATGCATACAAAAGTACATACAAATGCTTATCCAGAGAGGTACTGATGACAGATAAGTAGGAATATAGAAATGAGGCATGAGTGGGAACCTCATTTCTTAGGATTTACAGTCTGTTTATATGATATTTAGAGAGTCGTGTTTCTTTTTTTTTTTTTTTTTTTTTTGGTGGTACCAGGGATTGAACCCAGGGGCATTCTACCTCCGGGCTATACCCCCAGCCCTATCTTTATTCTTTATTTTGAAACAGGGTCTCACTAAGTTGCGAGGGCCTCACTAAGTAGCTGAGGCTGGCCACGAACCTGGATCCTCCTGTCTCAGCCTCCCAAGTACTGGGATTACAAGCGTGCGCCACCACGCCCGGCTAGAGAGTCGTGTTTCTATGGACTGACATTTTCACGGGCCCAAGCATGGAGCTGAGTCACCAGGACCATTGACACACTAAACCAGTCGCACCCCTTCTATGGGAGCCCTAAGGGTTAGGGAGGACAGAAGACAGAAGATTGGCCCTCTGCATGATCCTGG
The DNA here is from genome assembly GCA_004027185.1 of Glis glis. Taxonomy (NCBI): domain Eukaryota; kingdom Metazoa; phylum Chordata; class Mammalia; order Rodentia; family Gliridae; genus Glis; species Glis glis. The sequence goes on from PVJS01006605.1 coordinate 18,409, forward strand.
GTGGGCCCTTCATCTCACCTAGCCTCAGTTTCCCCCTCTGCTAGACAAAAATAGCAGGACCTCTCTTGCAAGGTGTTTTTGCAGGTTAATGATACATACAAACATTTAGTAGATGGTGATGTCCCTAGCTGGAAGGGATACAACTTAGGCGAGGCTGAAGATAAGAGGCAAAAAGGCCCGCAAGAGTAGCAAGGGCCAGAGACCATGCAGGGCCAGCTGAGGAATTAGTAGATTTAGTGCTCTGTGGAGGAAATGGGCAAAACATGAATACTTCTACCGCCTCCTCTAGATTCCAAGCGCACACCCGGTCTGAAAGACAGTGTCTTGGTATTTGGCCTGCCCCTTCCCACACAACCCAGCATTAAAAGCATAGCTCAGGGGTCAACAGCCCCCCAGTTTCCTGTGTGTCCATCTGATCTTCCCAGGCAGAACATAAGCCCCTTGTGTCTCACAGGACGTCTCTGTGCACCCCGCAGACCTGGGCGCGGAGCAGACCCTCGATAAATATTTGCAGATTGTCTGCTGGGAATGAGGCCTGACTTGGGCCAGCTGCACCACAGACCTTCTACCACCTTTCAGACCTCAGAGACGCAGACCGAATGTGATTTCTACCACCTGTGGACACAAGGACCTTCTGCTTGGTACTCTGAGGAGAGGAGAAGCCTGGGTGGGGGGCTGGAAGATTCCAGAAGCCACAGCAAAAACCCCGTGGGGATATGTCACCGACCCATGGCATCAGGAAGAGTCAGGAGGAAGCCGACTGTCCTGGCTGGCAATGTCACCTGGGGTCCTCAGCAGGGAACACAGGAGACAGAAGGGGACAGAGAGAGCAGGAAGTCCCCAAAGAGCCCCGCCCTCCGAAGCGGTGTGGCCCCCAGCTTGCCTGGCCACCCAGCAGCTCCAGCGAGGAAACAGTTTCCTTTTGTGGTCTGACCCTGGCTGGCTGCCAGGGCCTCAGTAAGAGCCTTGTGATGTGCACTTTTGAAATGTGTTGGTGGCACAGAACAGCATGGCTAACTCGTGTTTAATGCCCATCAGCGTTTATGTCTCTTTCCCACGCCCACGGAGGCAGACTGGCTGCGTGTGGGGAGCTGTGGGGGCCTGGCTGTGTGGCCCGGGCTCTCCACATGCACTTCCTTTTGCCCTAGCCCCAGCCTCTGCCAGGCCAAAGGTGTGGCTTCCTCGGAGGACAAAGAGAAAACGAAAAGTAGCTGTACTTGGTATTAGCTGCTGGTGGCACACCGTGTTGTTCTTAATCTTCCTAACAATTCTGGGAGAGTCATGGCCCCATATTACGGGCGTGGGGAGGAACTGAGATGCAGAGAGGCTAAGTCTTCTGCTCAACTGGAACCTGGTGGAGCAGGGATCTGACCCCAGCCTGTCTCTGCCATTGGTAAGACTCTTCCTAGAGAGCCCAACCCCTCTCCTAAGACCTCACAGTCATTGTTGGGGACAGAGGCAGCCACACTGCACCTTTCTACTGCCTCACATCTGATGACCATCGGCATTCAGAGTTTGAGATGGGCTGGAAGAGGCCAGGTCGGCCCATTCCCTGCTCAGGGTTTGCTTTAAGTACGTATGACTTGATTTGGGTCATTAATTCACAAAGTAGCCAGGCGTGGTGGTGCACACTTGTAATCCCAGTACTTGGGAGGCTGAGACTGGAGGATCTCAGGTTTGCGGCCAGCCTCAGCTACTTAGTGAGGCCCTCTGCAACTTAGTGAGACCCTGTTTCAAAATAAAGAATAAAAGATAGGTCTGGGGGTGTAGCTCAGAGGTAGAATGCCCCTGGGTTCAATCCCCAGTACCACAAAATAAATAAATAAATAAATAAATAAATAAATAAATAAATAAAATAAAAATAATTCACAAAGTATGTCTATCAACATGGGAAAGTCACTGTGCTTATTCTTTGTCGGCTCTTCTTACTGTTTTTTCTGTTGCTTATTAATAAATGCAGCTTCTACCGGACAGTCTCCGTGGAGATGCACTTGGGCCCCAGCATGTTCTAGGTGGTCTCTAGAACCCCTGGACCAGGATGGCCACCCCAACCCTCCATGGTGACATAGCCCCGCGCAGGCCAGCGCTTTACACTGTGACACAGCCTTTGTGTTCTGTCATATCGCATGAGCAGGGAGGAAACAGTTCCCACCGTACAACCCTGGTGGGCCAGGTTCTAGCAGGCGATGAGCGTTTGCGGGTACGTCGATTATCTGGGAGGTAATCCCAGGAAGTTCCAGTAGGGTCATAGGGAGCGAGGCTGGGAAGGACAGGAAGATTACATGCAGGGTGTTCATGACTGGGTCACCTCTCTGGGCAACTGGGGCTAATCCCACAGGGGCTTCCTGGGAAATCCAATAGAACACTCCGTCCTTGCCAGCCAAGGACAAGGAAGCCAGGGCATTTGTCCACCAGTCACTGGTGTCAGGCCAAAGTCCTCAGGCAGAGACACAGGTACTTGAGTTCGGAATCTGTCATAGATATGGGAATGGCAGGTATCAAGGGGATAAATAAGGATGAGGTACAAAAACACTGCTTGAGTCCCCATGGTGTCCCATGCCAGATCCCAGGAATGCAGGACAAAGCCCCTGCCTTCTTGACTTCTTCCTCCTCCTAGTTGGATCTGGAAGATGCTAGGGTGTGACTCTAGGTCACCTGGCCTGTCTGGGTTCATACCTCCTTGGGCCTCTCAGAGCAAGGAAGAAGGAACCAGAGGTCACCGCACAGTGCGAAGGAATCGAGGATGCAGATGGGGGCTCTTTGACTTGTAATCAATCAAAGGTGAACCTCCCAGGAAGAAGAGGGATGCCTGGAGGTCCCTCGATGCACTGGCCCATGGGCTAAGGTGTCGGTGACCACCGGCCATGAGGAAGGGCGGCAGCAAAATCCTGCAACATTCCCAGGACTGCACACTGTCCATTACAAAGGAGACCACAACCCAGAGCAAGCACAACTCCTCTTGCAAACCCAGGCTGGAGAGGGTACAGGCAGAATGGAGCTTTGCAGCCAGGGGGTAGGGGTGCTGCCCCCCCCATGCTCTCTGGTTGTCCAGTAATGGATCTACCACCTCCCACCTCCCCACCACCGGTCCTCCTCCTTTCTTCTGTTTCTGTGTCTGTGTCTGTTTTGGTGTCTATCGCATCTATCTGCTTGTCCCTGTGGGCTGCTTCTGTCCCTATCTGCGCTGGCGCTCCCTCTCTCTCTCTCTCTCTCTCTCTCTCTCTCCTCTCCCCCTCGCCCTCCCCTCTTTACAGCTCTTTGGGCCACTAGGTCTCTGGGGTCCTCCATCATTACCTCCTGTCTCACTCGTCTCCTTCTTTCTCTCTCCACCTGCCCGCCTTCCCCTGGGCTCCCCACGGCTCCTTCTCCATCCTCCTTTAGAGACCCATGTGCACCTCTGGGAAGGGCTTGGAGTTTCTGCGATAGGAGCTGCATAAATAATTAGCGGAAGGCAAGGGAGCATATGCATCCCAGTGTACGCCGCCCACGCAGGCGGCAGATGGAGGGCTGACAGGCTCATCCATTGCCAAGGACGGCTCGGAGCCCAGTCACCAGCCGCCTTCCACTCAACCGCCCCTTTTAGCCACCATCAACATTTCAAAAGCGAACGCACAAGGCCTCTAGTAGGTTCCTACAATTCACCCAAGGGTTGCGCGCCTGCCTTGGAGACAAGCCACATTCTTCTCTCTGAGTGAGCTATTTTTAAGAACGCCCCCCTCCTCGTTTCCAGTTCCCATTTCAGCCCGAGAGCTGAATTAGATTCTTTCTTCATTTCGTAGGCTCCCCCTCTCTGTTATTATATAAAACCATTTCAGCCCTTAAGGAGTTGGCATCTGACATCCACAGCTCCCGAATCCCCAGCACAGAGCAGGGAAGGAATAAATAGAAGGGAGGGAAAGAAGTGTTCTGTTTCCGCTTCAGCAACATGAATCGTCAGCGAGTTAAATAGCAACAAAGTCGTTGGTGTTAATCTTTAATATTCCCTGGAACTTGTCGCCTCCCCCTTCAATCCCAGGGCAGCCTTTCTCCGAGTGATTCTAGTGCCTCTCACAAGATATCACACCTTCTATTATACTGTAAAAAAAAGTACCCACCAGAGGGGAGTTCTTAGTGATTAGACTGCTGGAAGAAAAGGAAGCAGCTCCTTGCTATTTACAAGGAAGTGCCTGAGAAAGGATGAGCCGGGGCTTCCTTCTCTGCCTGTCTTGCTGTTTCCAACAGACCCTGCCTGAGCTCAGCCTCTGCTGTGATCTCTCCCTTCCTTGGGCTCCAGAGTCAGGGGGTGGCATTTGACAAATACCCAGGGATGAAGACGGCATCAAAAAGTGGAAATGGAGCAGGTTGGGTGCCAGCTGCCCGGGCTGACTGTGCCAGTACCTACAGCAGCTTATTCCCACCTGAGGCCAGGTAAGCCAGGTGACTTACCTTGTCATACAAATGGCAGGATTCCTCCTCTAAAGCACACCCAGTGGTGCATCTTCTTAACAGGGGTTCCCGGAGGCAGATCCTGAGAGCAGGATTCCGGTGGGAGCTCATCTGGAAGGAGCACACAGGAAATGCCTTAGAGGAAGGAGCGCATGGTCAAGGGTGTCTGAGCAAGCTCAATATCTGAGGAACTCCAGAGTGCAGGAGTACACACCTCAGAGTCACCGCACTTGAAGGGCAGGGGAGTTGGAGTATCTGTCCTCCGTCCTTGGTCAGGGGCTGCTGGAAGGAGGGTATGGGTCCTCTGGCTCTTTGAATGCATGCAGAGAACACCTCCAGTGAAGCTATGCTGGTCCTGACTGTTGGAAATGCACTGCACGGTTATAAGCCAAAGGGGATGTGTGCATGGTACTCACAGCAAGCACCGATGACCCGTATCATTGGTGTGTGGGGTTACGGCTTCCAAATAAAGAGCGGGAATCTCAGTTTAACAGATCAACACTGCCCTCACCACACCAAACCTTTACCTTTTGAGTAGCTCCTGGGTTGCCAGACACTGAATCACATGGGGTCCTGAAGTCTTTCACCCCAACACCGTAGTCATGAGGATTTTTATAGCGGAAGGTTTTCTCCTGTTGGCATTGAGTTGCCTGGTTCGAAGGCCCTGTCCTCACCCCAGACGTTCTGCAGGGCTACGAGGCTGACCATCCTTTCTCTCCTCCTCTGGCCCCTGTGGACCTAGAGCGTGCCTGAGCCGGGCAGAGCAGGAAAGAGGAAGGAGGTGAGCCGCTCTCTCCCGCATGCCTGCCACTCCACCTGCCATCTGCCTCTTTCCAAAACATGGATCTTTTGTAAAAACTCTTATTGTTATGTAGCCTGTCTACTAGCACTCTCTCTCCAAGCTCCATGAGGCCCAGGTCCCCATCTTCCCCAAAACTGTACCACCAGGTGGGAGATGTCCACTAGCTTTTCTTAAATGAATGAATGAATGAATGCCATCGCTGCCCACTTAGAACCTACGTTGGCACCTCATTGTCTCTAGGATAAAGTCTAAACCCCTGAACAGGACGTTCCAGGTCCTTTCCTACTTCTTCCTATCCTCTTCTCCACCCAAACCAGTGTCCTTCCCTTCCTCTACATGGGGCTGTTGACCATTTGGCCAAAATGTCACCTTTATTCACTCCCTTGGGTTTTATACGCGCTCTTTCTTCTCTTTGCCTGGAATACCTTTCTCCCTTTCTTCTCCATTTCTATGAACCAGCTACAAACCCTCGCAGGTCCAACCGAGAAGTCTCTCCTCCGTGAAGTCATCCCCCCTCCTCCGAGAGGGGAAATGAGCGAACCCGCACACCTGGCGTGCATTGGGGACTAGCTAACAGAGATGACCAGCACTCCTTTTAAAATATTTTGATACTTCCCCAAAAATAAAGGCCCCTAAGTATCCAATATGGGAAACACTGAGAATGGGAGCAGCCTTCGTTATGCATTTTACAATTTGGAGTGAAGAGCCAAAATGAAGCCATAACAGGCTTTAATTAAAGCTTTAAGAAAAATAGGCTTAAGTACTTGTGTTCTAAAAATTAGGTCTCTATAGCGTACTGCCCCCATACCTGCCCCCAAGTAACCTGATCTTGTCCCTAGTGACCCCTAGCAACAGCCAATCAGTGCTAAGCACACCTGGGTCTGGAGTTTGCAGAGAATCAGGCAGGTCAGAGCCAGGGAGCGCCCCCACCCATCCTAAACTCTCTTAAGGGGGACACTGCGAGCCCAACCAATCAGTTCAAAGGTCACCATATAAGGCCAAAAGTCTCCCTAGTAGTGACCTTTACCTAAGGCGTGAAAATTAAACCTATCAGGGAACAATAACAGGTTTATGGTTCAAATTACCCAATCAATGTAAGGGTGGGACGGGCTGCCCTCCTGGGGGGATAAAAGCTTTGTTCTCCGGGAGTGAGGGGCTTCTCTCCATGACCACTGCGTTGGTGCACGTTGGGAGCCCAAGCTCGAGCTTGAATAAATTTACCCTCATGTTCTTGCATCGGACGGCTCCCTGGTAGTCCTTGGTGAGATCACGAACCCGGCATTTCAGGAGCAGTTGTTTGGTTTGGTTTTCATTGATCAAGTTTAGAGAAAGACACACCACAAATATTCTGGAGCTGAGGGCTTATTACTGTGCTACATCCAGGCACTAAAATCATTCATTCATTCATTCATATATTTATCCATTCACTCATCCCTCAAGGACACTCTGCCAAGTATCATCCAAGTCCCAGGGCCCGGGAATGTCCAGATGCATATGACCTGGGCCATGCCCTCAGACCACACTCTCTGGGGAAGTAGCTCCTGACTCATTTTGTGTGTGTGTGGTACTGGGGATTGAACCAGGAGCATTCTACCTCCGAGCTACACCCTCAGCCCCATTTTTATTTCTCAATTTTGAAACAGGGTCTTGTTATGTTGATGAACGTCTCACTACTTGCTGAGGCTGTCCTCGAACCTGCGATTTTCCTGTCTCAACCTCCCAAGTACTAGGATTACTGGCGAGCACCACCACACCCGACTGGTTCCTGACTCTTTGAGAGGGTTGTAGAAAAGTTTAAAATGATAGCAATGGATTAGAACCCCTTACCTTAAGTAAACAGCCAAGAGTCCATGCTGATATAAATAATTGAATAATAAATAAATAAATGGCAGAGAAAGGACAGCTCTTCCTTACAGAGCCACCAAGCCTTGGCATTCTTGGTCACACAGCAATCGATAGCTGATCTAGGGAGCAGGACTTCTGTATCTTTCTATCCTGTATCTCCCATAGCTCCAGGCTCAGGGACAAACACCGACCACCCTCGCTTTGCCTCAAATAGACAAACATGATGACATGGATCCTTGTTTTAAGAGAGGACAACCACAACCAAAATAATACCAGAGGGGTCTCTCCTCCTAAAAGAGAGAAGATGGACCCCTCCCCCAGAAGGAAAGGTAACCCTTGCAAAAGAGTCCCACTGGGTGGGGAAGCAGTGCTCCCGGCGAGGCCTCAGGGCAGCTCCTCGGTGAGATCCTCAGGGCCTGGGGGTCCTGGGGTGGGGTGGGAAGAAAATACCGAGTCATCTCCCTGCTCCTCCTGGCTCCTCCCCAGGGATGGCCGGCAGGCTTCGGAGGCTCAGATTGCAGGGGCCAGGGCCCAAGCCCAGACAGGCTGGGTTGAGGTCAGCACACCAGAGAAACACGTCCCAAAGACTGTCAGAGAAAGGATAGGAGGGACATGGGTGGCCGGAGGGCTGGAGGAGAGTGAGAACCTCTGGAAGCGTCCCTGCAGGCACCAGCCACAAGCCAGAGCCAGGGGTGCCTCCCAGGGGCTGGAGACAAGATAAGGGAGACTCCCAGGGGATGGGATTGGGGGCCAGCTGAGACTCCAGGTCAACTCCCAGCAGAAGCAGTTAGCGCCATTCTTTTTTTGTTTTATATTTATTTATTTATTTATTCATTCATTCATTCATTCATTTGCACTGGGGATTGAACCCAGGGGCATTCTACCTCCAAGCTACACCCCCAATCCTATCTTTTATTCTTTATTTTGAAACAGGGTCTCACTAAGTTGTGGAGGGCCTCACTAAGTAGCTGAGGCTGGCCGCGAACCTGCGATTCTTCTGTCTCAGTCTCCCAAGTACTGGGATGACAAGCGTGCACCACCACGCCCAGCTTGCTTTGTTTTTAAACATTTGAAATAACATTTATTGCTTTTCCTACTTGGAGAACAACATGGTTGTCATAGGCAATTTGGAAAATACAAAAAAGCAAAATGAAATAACTATTAAGAAAAACAATACCCTTTTCATCTAAGCCGCCATTTTCTCTTAATCTTTGCAGTCACAAACTCCTTCATCCCACCTTTTACATCCTGGAGTATCGGGGGTCGGCACACCCATCCTTGGAGGACCCTGGATCAGCTCGATTCTTGACATGCTCACAGTCCATTTCCACGTGCTCCGGCGCCGGTGAGGCAGAGCCCAAGGCCACGGCTGGGGGGCCGGTTGGGCACTGTGCACAGGAGCACTTGTGGTTCCGATGGTGTCAGGGTGTGTGCCTCCGTGGAGATGGTCACCGTTGCATGTTGTATCTGGTCCGTCAAACGAGTCTCAGTCACCTCAGTGAAGTGTGTCCCAAGCACCACTCAGAGGCCACGGCGGAGAAGCCGGGTTTACTCTGTCCTGCCCCCTTGGACAGGACTCAGCCCTGGTCACTGAGTGGATCATGCTGTCTTTACCTGCCTGGGACCCAGCTTCACTCCAAGGCCACACTGATGGTCTTAGCTCTCAGGACGTGCCCTCTTGCCCTGGGCACACAGGACATGGTCTCTACTGCCCCTTCTCCAGCTCTGTCCCCCAGCGGGAGGATCTGGGTTTGTGTTTTTTTTCAGGAACTGGTTGTCATCTGGCCACTGAGCTGAGAACCACACAACCCAGCCACACAGAATGCAAGAAAACAGTACTTGTCACATGGCAGGCTGCTCCAATATTAGAATTAAGACATCAGTAGCCAGGCACAATGGTGCCTACCTCTAATCCCAGTACTTGGGAAGCTGAGACAGGAAGATGGCAGGTTCAAGGCCAGCCTCAGCAACTTAGCAATTTAGCGAGACCCTATTTCAAAATTAAGAAATAAAAATAGGGCTGGGGGTGTAGCTCAGAGGTAGAATGCCCCTGGGTTCAATCCCCAGTACCCCCAAAAAATATATTAAAGAATTAAGGAAAGCCGGGCGTGGTGGCGCACGCTTGTAACCCCAGTACTTTGGGAAGCGAAGACTGGAGGATCCGGGTTGGCGGCCAGACTCAGCTCTCTCTCTCTCTCTCTCTCTCTCTCTCTCTACTTAGTGAGGCCCTCCGCAACTTCGTGAGACCTGGTTTCAAAATAAAGTATAAAAAATAGGGCTGGGGGTGTAGCACGGAGGTAGAATGCCCCCGAGTTCAATCCCTGGTACCGCAAAAAAAAAAAAAATGAATTAAGGAATTGTTAACGCTGTATTCTGCACTGGGAGGCAAAAGAAGGAATGAAGAGAAAAAGGAGGGAATGAAATGTTTCATAAGAAATATGACCACCGATGTTTCTTATTAGGCAGGCAGCAGACCACACAGGGGGAGCGCTCCCTGACCTGGGCATCTCTTCGGGCAGCCATCCCCACCAAGCCCTTCACCTGGGGCTCCTCCCACTGCCAGCCAAGCTCTCCGGAGCGCCGCGTGCCACGCTTGGCTGAAAACTGAACTTGGGTTCATTCCAACCCAACTCAGCTCTTTCTCTGTCTTTCCCCTCAAGATGTAAGACGACTATTAAAATAAATAGCAGGACTCTCAGCCACACAAGCCCTTTGTCAAGTCCCACGATTAACCCAGAAGGGGCCAATAAAGAACGAGCCTGTGATTAATTATTTCATGATGGTCTCCCTCTCCCAAGCCGGAACTGTCTTGTTTCTCGTGGCCACCGTGAAGGGTTCACTGTGAGTCAGAAAGTCGAGGCCCCAGTTGCTGGGAGCCCCATCTGCCCTTGGGGGCTTGCCAATGGACAGGTGGGTGTGAGGTGGGCCAAGGAGAGTCCCTCTCCAGCGGTGACGCTATTCTGGGGCGAATGAGATTTGTGCCAAGCATCATTGTCCCTGGGAACCAAGCCCTCTTCCAAGGGCCCAGGCTTCTGTTTTCGTAGAACAAGCTGTCATGGGCACCTCACCACATGACACCATCTGGCTTTAATCAGAAATGCCCGTGCAAGCAAGGCATGGTGGCTCATGCTTATAATCCCAGTACTTGGGAGGCTGAGACGGGAGGATCCGGGTTTGCGGCCAGCCTCAGCTACTTAGTGAGGCCCTCCGCAACTTAGTGAGACCCTGTTTCAAAATAAAGAATAAAAAATAGGGCTGAGGGTGTAGCTCGGAGGTAGAATGCCCCTGGGTCCAATCCCCAGTACTGAAAAAAAAAAAAGAAATGCCCATGCAAGCCGGGTGTGGTGGTGCACGTTGGAATCCTAGTAATGGGAGGCTGAGACAGGAGGGCCTCAGGTTTGAGTCCATCCTTAGGAACTTAGCAAGGCCCTCAGCAACTTAGCAAGACTCTGTTTCAAAATAAAAAATAAAATAGGACTGGGCATATAGCTTGGGGGTTAAAAGCCCCTGGGTTCAATTCCCAGTACCACCGGCAGGAAGAAGGGAAGGAAGAGAGGGAGGGAGGAAGGGAGGGAGGAACGGATGGAGGGAGGCCTATGCAAACCTGAAACTCCCTTGCACCTCAGGGATAGAGTAGACTTTTCCCAGGGAGACGGAGCTTCCTCAAAGTTACCGCTGATGATACAAGTCCCCAGAGAAGCTGAGAAGCAACCCCTGGTAATTCTGTCAGACATGAGTCCCCGAGAAGCAGAGCCTGAGGCAAGGATTCCAGCGCAAGTGGATTCTTTAGGGATAAAGCAGAATAAGGAAGTTAGATCCGAAAGGGAGAGCAGCCCATAAAGGGTGCATTGTCACCTATTAACCACCATGGGTCACTGGACATGAACCCCCTGGGAAACTCGGGAGTCATGTAGAACACAAACCGCATATTATTATCAGATTAGCTGGGGGTATTTTTATACCAACTCCCACAGTCTTTGGTTGAGGGTGAGCAGAGGTCAGGGCAGGGGAAGGAAGAGTGTTAATTTCTAAGCATGCACAACCTTTCAAGTGGATGGGTCAAAAGGCCTTCGGGGACCAGAGAAAACCTTTGGGAAAAGACGTGCTGGCTCTGGCAGCCAGAGATCAGGCCAGCTCACCCTGAGGTGAGGAGGGCCCTGGCCTGGGCAGAGACTCTCAGCACCCGCCACAGGCCCCTCCATGGGAATTTCAGCGGCAGTGGTGATTATAAACAACATCTGTATGCGCCCCAAGAATTAGGTCTCGCACAGGCAGGGAAGGAAAGAGTCATGGCTATCTGGCAAAGGAAGGGAGGCTGGGGGGATCACGTGACCTGTCCACAATTGCAGTTAATAAGTGGCTCCAACTCTCTGATCCCAAACTCCAAGTTTTTGTTATTTGAGCACTTGACCAGAATGGAGAAACTAGAAACAAAAGAACGGAACAAGCTGGGCAGGGTGGCTCACACCGGTAATCTCAGTACTTGGGAGGCTGAGACAGGAGGATCGCAGGTTCGAGGCCAGCCTCAGCAACTTAGTGTGACTCTCAGAAACTTACTGAGATGCTGTTTCAAAATAAAAAGTAAAATAGGGCTAGGGGTGTAGCCCGGAGGTAGAATGTCCCTGAATTCCATCTCTAGTATCACAGACACACACACACACACACACACACACACACACACACACACACACAGAAAGATGGAACCGTGGGTGGATGGAGAAACCCTGAGGGCAGATATTAGCTACCATTCATTAAGAAATTATTATCTACCTGGCCTCATTTGAAGGTTTTTACACGAATTTATCAAATGAAATCTTTAGTCCATGAGTTGAAACTATTATTGTCTCCATTTTACAGATGGAGAAATTGAGGCACAGACTCAGAAAGACAGGTATCGCATGTTTTTTTCTCATTTCTGGAATCTAGGGGGGGGAAGAAGACATGAAGGTAACAGGGAGACTGTTAGACAAGAGGAAGGGGGTCGGGGAGGGCGAGAGAGGATAATGGGGAGTGGATATGATCAAATATGTTATTTGCATGGACAAAAATGCCATAAGGAAAGCCTTTATTCTGTAAAAAAGTTATTAACCAAGTGGGGAAAAAAAGAAAAAGAAACATGCTTAAGGCTTCACTGGTAGAAATTATACCATCAAGCCGGGCGTGTTGGGGCGTGCTTGTAATCCCAGTACTTGGGAGACTGAGACAGGAGGATCGTGGGTTCGTGGCCAGCCTCAACTACTTAGTGAGGCTGTCCACAACTTAGTGAGACCTTGTTTCAAAATAAAGAATAAAAAATA